>JAPDHH010000150.1:0-28535 GCA_032158285.1 Phytophthora sansomeana
ACGTATTGTCGAGCCCCGGTCGGACAAATCGACCTGCGGTTGGGAAATATCCATACTCGATGACTCGAGCAACGGAGGTCCGTGCGTCAATTACCAGATCCTTGTCGGAGATGTTCACAACTTTCACAGTAACTGGCCAGGACTTCGCACTGTAGATGATTTGGGTCACCCACCGATCGCCTCGACCAGCCCACACAACCTCTCGCTGAGGATTACTCTGACCATAGCGGATCCGAATGATGGCATGTCCACCTGGTCTGAGATACAACGTGTCATCTGGATGGACAGATATGTCCAGACCTCGATGTAAATGTTCCTCATCTCGACCAAGTAACAAAACCGCTTCTTCGTCTGGAAGCTGTACTAGCCCTTCTCGAGCACACAACCCTCACACCAGCCGAATACATGAAATTCATTCCCAACAGGACATCAACACCTTCACCGATGTTCGCCACCCATAATTCCAAAACGTAAACGACTCTTGACCCAGAGTGATCTTCACCTCGGTGCTCGCAGTTATAATCGTCGGAACGCCTCCAATCCAGACACCCGGAGCTGTTTGCAACCAATTGGAGTTTGAGCTTACGCGCAAGGTCCAAACTCACCATGCAGACAGATGCTCCGGAGTCCAGAAGGATGCCGGTCCTGTGATCATTCACCGCACCGTGAACCATCGCAATTTTCTTCGTGTCTTCCGAACGGTGATCAACCCACCAGCCATATCGCTGTCCCGGTCCCAAACGGAATTTATAGGCATCTCTTCGCCGTAATTATCCAGTTGAGGTCTTCTTCTTCCGGATGAGATCGGTCCAAAATGAGGCTGACAGGAAGTAGGGTCAACATCTTCTTGAATCACGTTCATGCATTGATGGTTAACTCGGTTTCGTTGTCTCAACTCAGGTACCGTTCAGTTACGTACACTAAGACACACAGTTCAGGGGTTTCTTGAGCTCTACGCGTTCTGGATCCCCATCCAGCGGGCTTATTGGTTTAACTGTTTGTCCCCAGAACTGGCGCCCCCTTCCAAGAGGTGAGCTTGGATGGAGGACGGCAGGCCTTGTAGTGCACCTTGTCGAGAGAGATCTTTGATGTTCTGGAAAACTTTCCATTCTTCACATTCGCCTTGGTGGAACTTGTTGCAGTATGAGCACGGTAGAGTCTTGTACACTCGGGTTGGATGTCCGGTCCGATGACAGCGATCACACTTGATGTTCGCCCAGCAATTCTCAGCCGAATGTCCAAATCCTTTGCAATTCGAACAGAACTGAGATGCATTCGGGTTTCCAAATCGTGGTGTCCGTGAGTCCGAACGGAAGTCGGGGGTGGAGGTCTCCAACCCTCCGAAAAGTCCTGCTTCGAAACGTAGCCTCTGCTCGAAGTCTTCAGTAGACACCTCACTTGGAGCAGCGACAGCTGTCGGTGTAGGCGCTCGGTCGGGGACTTCCTCGACTTCTTCTTGGAAACGCACTTGCTTGTCGTCGTCATCGTCCGAATCATCTTCATCCTGAACGACATAAGCTCGGCCGGTACGGTTCGGACGAAACCGGTCTCGCTGGACATTGTCCGCTCGAAAGTCTCGTGTTCGCCGGCTGGACATCCGTGTCGTCATCTCGAGCTAAGTCTTCGTGTTGCTTCAGTACGAACTCCAACTCCTTCAGACTACTCATCTTCTGACCTTGGAGTGTCGACCGAAGACGCGAATCCAGAAGTCGCTTCGTGAAAATCTTGATGTGACTTTCCCGATACCTGCCCTTCGTCCTGAAATCAATGTCAGCCTTATCCGCAGTCCTATTCAGACGATAGAAATACTCCAAAGGAGTTTCAGACTTCTTTTGGAACATGGTATAGTACCGTTCAGAGCCAACCAATCGTGGCTCATGCATTTTTGTATAGGAGTAACTATAGGTGACTTGTAGTTTGTATTGCAGACCAAACTAAAGCCCACCTATAATATATTCAGTCTTAAAACTACCTTATCTTGGCCAAGTGTCCCCTTAGGCCGGGACTGTGAACTGCTCGTTCACTGGGAGTTTGTATACTCCCGCGCACACTTCCTCTGCGCAAGGTGCTGTGTGACCCCGTCACACTTGGTAGCACTTGTAGTCAATCCACGCCTACGCGGGTAGACTACCTGAACCTCTATCGTTCTGGTCAACATGGACCGGAATGAGTTTCTCATTTGAACGACTCGCAGTTCGAGTCCGTTCGGAAGATGGCAGACATCTTCGGTATGGAAGCTCTGCAGAGCTTGGTGGCGTCAACGCCGGCCGAGCAGGTCGAACGCGTGAACGCGTTTGAGATGTATGAGCGAGGAATCATTGATCATGTCCGGGGAACCTTTCAGGCTCCCGCGGTCGAGTCCAAGCCGACCCACCCTAAGCCGTTGCGGCTAAAGGTGAACCCGTATGAGGGGAAGGAAGGTGAGAACCTTCACTCTGGGCTCGAGATGTAGAGCTCGCCATGGACGCGGCTCAAATCTCGAGCGAACGGCTCAGAATGGCGTTCGCAGTCTCCAACCTTAGCGGTCGTGCTAAGAGTTGGGCGTACACGCGCGAAGCGACTACACCGGGATGTTTTGCATCCTGGGCTCAGCTATGTGAACAGCTTCGAGCCGAGTTCCTCCCGGCGAACTATGAGTATCGCCAGCGCTCACGCTTTCTCTCGTGTAAACAAGGAAGCGTGAGCTGCACGAGTACATCCAAGAGATGCGTGAGCTCACGGCATCTCTAGTGGGAAGCCCACTCCATGAACACGTCAAGGTGACGGTGTTCACGGACGGCCTCCGGGTGGGGCCTGCCCGCACGCAGCTGTTCCGGGTGCAAACTAGCGCCCTTGAGGAGGCGATTCTGATCGCGCTCCAGGAGGAGTACAGCCACCGCCAGGCTCGTACGCCGGCGTCGGTATGGCCGGGGAACTCCGCACCGGGTACAAACCGGGCGAACCCCAGCCGGACCAGTCCCGATGGAACTCGGGTCCGCGGAGCAGCAGGCCATACGCTGCTACGGCTGTGGCATGCTGGGTCACATGATACGTGCCTGCCCTGCCGGAGGACAACCCAGGCGGTTGCCTCCTAGGCCTCTAGCGCTCAAGGGTCGCTGGCAAAAGCCGCGATCCCGAGGCCAGGGGAACGCAGGCAACCAGTAGGGGCGGGGCGCCCTACTGGGGAAGATCTAAGTCTTCATGTGCGGTGCGCGGGTGGCGCACGCCATGGAGACTTAGCCCCTGAGAGTCTGTGCACTCTCGAATCGGCGAAGGGCAGCGGAGGGCTGATTGTAGTACACGCAGCTGCGTGTACGAGGATACGGATTTCCGTTCCGTGTCCTGATTGACTCTGGGACGTCAAAGAACTTTGCACGCCGCTAGACAGTTGCTCGCAACAGCAACAAGTTGGCCGATGATCTGAGAGAGAGCAAAGGCAACGGGACAGTGTCAGTCAGACTGGCCGACGGGAAGGTGATAACCATCCCTAAGATCCACATGGATCTCGCTGTGAAGTTCGAGGACTTCGACAGCTCGGGAACAGTTCACTGTTCTTGAGATGGAGTCGTACGACTTGATCCTGGGCATGCCCTGGTTCGAGAAGCACGAGCCCTGGATAGACCTGGCGCGGCAATGCGATTGGCGCTAGCCGGCCTGCAGTGTCCGACAGAGCATTGGTGAGTCATGTTCCCACCTCTGTCAGGGCCTGGGCCACCCGGAAGAGGGCGCCGGGATGCCGAAGCATCTAGGGAGTATTTGGGAGTCGTCGATGTCATGGACGACTCCATGAAGAATGGCTGCAGCAGGTGATGCGCCGGACCGAGCGCGGCAGTCCATTGCAGGACAGCCCTCGGTCGTCCACCGGAGTCCAAGACCGGTGTCCGAAGCTTCGAAGGTGTCGACGCTGACGAGCGTCGGCCAAGTTGGGTAACATAGTTCCACACACGGTCGCCCAGACCTTAACTGAAGAGGAAGACGCGGAAGGCGCTTCCTGTGTGGGTAACACAGTTCCACACACGGTTGCCCAGACCTTAACGGAAGAGGAAGACGCCGAAGACGCTTCCTGAGTGGGTAACCACACGGAGTTGAAGTGGAAGACGCGGAAGGCGCTTCAACACAGTTCCACACGGAGTGCTCCCGATGTCCTAGTGAGACATCACACGATGTGGGTAACAAAGTTCCACGTCGCGGTCGCCGTCGACGACACCGTCGCCGCCGCAAATCGAGTCTGAACGTTGTTCAGACTGAAGTCGCTCCCAGCGACTCGGAGTCCAGGGCCCGGGCTCCTCAGACGCGGCCGGTCGAAGAGTGTTATCACATCTTCGACGACGGTGTGACCGGTATGCCAGTCAAGGCAGCAGACATCCACTTGGAGCCGCTGCCTGAGGTGTCCGAGTTGCTGAGCCTCGAAGAGATGGCGGCAGAAAATTTTCTATCCGATCTCAAGGCTGACGAGATCGCTGAACTGGTTCTCCTGAAGTCGGAGACCGCTCTCGAGGAGATGAACTCCTCCTCTATCCTGGACGAGGACGTCCTCGAAGAGATGTGGAAGCGACGCGGAGCGCGCTTGGATTCTGAGATTCTCAAGAACCCCAATGATCCAGTGTATCCTTTGGTGAAGTAGTTTGAGGACGTGGTGTCGAAGGGCCAGCCGTCACAGCTTCCACCGGATAGAGGAGTTCGGCACGAGATTGATCTCGTGCCTGGCACAAAGTACTGTGTCACGAAGCAATGGCCTCTAACGCGCGAACAGTGCGAGGTCACTGATGTCTTCTTCGCCGCGAAGGCAAAGGCAGGCATGGTGCGGGAGTCGAAGTCCCCGCACTCGACGCCAACCTTCTGCGTTCGGAAGCCGAACGGGAAGTGGCGTCTGGTTCACGCTTATAACAAGCTGAACTGCGCTACGGTGCCGGCCCAGACACCAATCCCACGAAAGGATGTGTTGTTAAACAACATGGCCGGCTGCGAGCTGTACAGCGCGCTGGATCTGGTGGACGGATACTACCAGATCCTGATGCGTGAGAGCGACATCCCGCTCACAGCAGTGAGCACTCCAAACGGTATGCTGTAGGAGTGGCTCGTCATGCCACAGGGTCTGTCCAATATCCCAGCGACGTTCAATCGCTTGGTCGCACAGTTGTTCAGGCCGCTACGTGCGTTTGCACAGACGTACTTCGACGATATATTCTTTCATAACCGTGCCGAGGACGGCAAGACGGCTATGGAGGTGCCCCTCAAGCACCTCCGTCGAGTGTTGGAGGTCATGAGAGCCAACAAACGCTATGCCAACATCGACGAGTGCGTCTTCGCGTCGCCAGAGATCAAGGTTCACGGTTGCCTTGTCAGCAACGACGGCGCCCGGGTTGACCCAGAGAAGGTCAAAGCCATTGCAGCTTGGCCCACGCCTAGATTCCAAAAGGATCTCCGGAAGTGTTTGGGCTTGTCCAACTACCTCCACAAGTAACAGCGCAGGGTACGCGGGTCTAGCTAGACCCTTGTCAGACCTCCTGAAGAAGGACTCTAACTGACACTGGGAGCGTCAGCATCAGGAAGCATTCGACAACATCAAGGCTAGCATTCAGCAGGCGCCGGTCCTGGCACTGCCGGACGAGACGAAGCCGTTCAGCGTCGTCTGCGATGCCTCCGACTATGCCATCGGTTGTGAATTGCTGCAGAACGACGCGGACGGACACGAACGAGTCATCTCGTTCCAGTCCAGGCAGCTCAAGGCTGCCGAACGGAACTACCCCGTTCACGACAAGGAGCTCCTTGCCATGAAGTACGCCCTTGTGAAGTTCCGGGTGCATCTTCTGAGCTCTAGGCCCTTTGTGATCTACACCGACCACGCATCCCTGCGAACGGCGACCAGCTCGCCCCACTTATCGCAGCGGATGGCGAGGTGGCTGTCGTTCTTCGCGGAATACAACTTCCGCGTCGAGTACAAGCCAGGCAAGTTCAATGTGCTTGCCGATGCGTTGTCACGCAGGCCTGACTACGAGTTAGCCCACATCACGCGGGTGACAACAGATCTTTACGATCGGATACGCATGGCGCATCGTGGCGAAGAATCTCTCGCGCCTCTGGTGCGGTTCATGGCCGCTGGGAAGGACGCCAAGTCGTCGTGGCTCTCGCCGCGACAGCGCTCCCGGCTCCACCGATACGAGTGACAGGATGGTCTCCTCTACTATCGGGTCGAGCCCAATGAACGCCGCGAGTTGTCGTCCCGGACGACGAGGACATCAAGTTTGACATCCTCCAGGAGGCGCACGATGTGCCTTCCAGCGGGCATCTCGGACGCGAGAAGACCGTCTTGTCGGTCTCGCAGGCTTTTGGTGGACCCACATGTACAAGTGGGTAGCCCGCTACGTCAAGACATGCGAAACATGTCAGCGGGTGAAACCCGCGGGGCACGCCTCCGCCCCGTTGCAGAGCTTGCCTATTCCGGCAGACTGCTGGAAGTCGATGCGTCTCGACATCATCTTCGGCCTTCCCGCCGATGAGCACGGGAACACCGGTATTTTGGTGTTTGTGTACCGGCTGAGCAAGATGGTACATCTTGCTCCAGTGCCGGACACGGTCACGGGTGAACATGCCCCTCGGCTGTTCGTAGATGACGTCTTCCGCTATCATGGTCTGCCGGAGACGTTTGTCTCGGACCGTGACCCTCGGTTTACCGCTGCGTTCTGGCGAACGCTGTTCCAATTGCTTGGAACTAAGCTGCACATGTCCACAGCAGATCATCCTCAGACGGACGGTCAGGCTTAGCGCGTCAATCGCGTGCTCGAAGACACGCTGCGCAATGTCTGTGCGGGAGCTCCTCGCACATGGTCTGAGCAGCTCCCTGTTGTTGAGTTCGCACTCAACAACGCGGTGCACGCGTCCACCGGGTTCACGCCGTTCTACCTGAACAGCTTTCGCCATCCCCAGGTGCCCCTTACTTTAGTTGGAAGCATCGATGGCTCAGTCTTAAGTGGGGGAGAGGCTCGGAAAGCCATTCCTTCCAGGTTGCTGAGTTGCAATCGGTTTCCTTGCGGAAACAGGTGGAATCCTTCATGGACACACGGCTGAATGTTATCAGCAGGGTCCGCGACGCTATGGCGGCGGCCCAAGACAAGCAAAAGGAGTACTCGGACAAACATGGAAGAGGAAACTTAAACGTGTTTAGAGTGGGTGAGTTAGTCCTACTCGACACTAAGAACCTACCGCTTGATGCCGTCAGCTCGGTGGGCAGCAACAAGCCAAAGCACCGCTTCATCGGACCGTTCACGGTCCTGGATAGACATGGTGCAGCGTACACCATCGATCTGGCTAAGTCGATGAAGACCCGCCCGACGTTTTACGTGGGTCGTCTGAAGCGATACCACGACCCGCTGGGTTCGGCTGTCCCGCCGAACGCGGTTGACAGCCTGGAGGAGGAGAGCGAGATCCCTCGAAGCGAGGCGAGGTTCATCCATCATATCGCGAGGTTGCCCCTTGGTGGGAGCACTCAGGCGGTAGAGTATGTCTCTAGAGTCCAACATGAAATCCTTAGCGAGATTAGAGCACTTCTTGTACACGGCATGAAAGAAACTTCCCACATCACCCTTCAAGAAGTCCTTGAGCTGCTTCAACAAGATGCCCTTATCCTGGTGCACCTTGATTCGCCTCCAGCGTTCTGCCCGATACTCAATCGGACTCATCAGCGCATCCTGAGATTCCTTTCCCTGCGCTTGAGAACGCGTTATAACTGCGAACACTCTGACCGCTGTAGGCAGCGGGGCAGAGTCAGATCCAAGAAGATCCTGGGGATCAACATCCTGATTCAGACTCTGAATTCCCACATCCAGAATTTCGTAAGGCTTCATCAGCTTCTCGTGGTTCTGGACACCAACTGCAGATGAGCAAACTCACTGGGGCTTCGACTTTCCAAGATTCTCCCAACACCAGAGTCTTCGTTGTCAGGTAGTCCTCGGCTTGGTTATAATCGCGCTTGACGTGCACCAACTTAATGGACGTGAACTGGAGCTTCAGGACCTCGTACTCTGCCAGCCTTCTCTGAAGATTAGGCTGTTTACAGCTGATGGTGCCTTGGGCCTGCTGTATTGCGATCTTAGAATCACCAACAGCCACGATATCCTGAATCCCATGCTTCAGCACCATATTCAATCCTTTTAGCAACCCATGGTCCTCAGCATCATTCACAGTCACATCCTCCAGAACAAAACCTCTTGCATCCAGAGCAATCCACCCGGGAAGTCTCCAGAGAACCCACAACTACCTTGACAAGTGGTTGACTTCGCAGCACCATCCAAACTCAGGACATGCCCCTCGAATTCAGACTCCGGCATCTCAATACTTATTGGAGGAGCCAGCTTGACACGCCCTTTGGCTGGAATCAGCTCTTTAGTGATTTCATCCAAGTGTTCTCTGGGGGTAATACCGGCACCCAGGATGGCAGGCAGGTTGTCTTCATCACGCTGCGTCTTGCGAATCTCCAGGCTCCAGTGTGACAAGTTAATGCCCCACTTGAGATGCCGTCCATCCGCAGACTTGGAATTCAGGAGACACCTTAGCACAGAGTACCGCGTGTACACGACAATCTTGGGACTATGCTGAACCAAGGGTCTGAAAATCTCCAGAACTCTGAGTACAGTAATGACTTCCTTCTCGGCGATGTGGTACCTGAGTGCAGCGTCAATCAGGACGCGTCCAGTGAAACGTACAGGGTGTACAACCCCGTCGTACCCCTGACCTAAGACCGCTGATAATGCCCACGCATTTGCAAGCGGGATTATCAGGAACAGCCTCGGGTGATCAGGATGTCGAAGAAGTGAAGTCGAGACGATCTTTCGTTTCATGATTTCAAACACTTCCTTGGCCCTTGACAAGTCTCTTCCAGCACGAATCTGCTCATACGTCAACTCATACAAGGCAGCGGCAACCACAGGTAAGTCTTCGATAAACTTGTTATAATAATTCAGACTTGCCATGAAAGACTGCGCCCCTTTGAGAGTCGACGGGAATGGAAAATCCTGGACACCCTTGGCGATCTTCTGCTTAGCTCGAATGCCTTCGGCACTGATCTCGTGAGACAGGTATGGAATCGCGAGCTTTCCAAATTCACTCTTGGGCAGACTAACAGAAATGTTCCAGTAGCGAAGTCTGAATAACAATGTGTTCAGGTCTTCACACAGCTGATCCCAAGTGGGTGCACCATGGGCAATGTCGTCGATGTATGAGCTTCGACCAAGTACTGGTCCCATCCGAGCAGGAGCTGGGATGTTCCGCTGGAACACTGTCATTTGACTCATCAGGGCTTGCCACCCAGAGTCATCTTCACCAGAGTTCCTGGGTTCAGCCGGACCCAACTTCAGAAACTCAAGCACTTCAGGATACACCTCCGCCTCCTCCTCAGGATCCAGGCGAACAAAACCCCAAAGGCAATTGTTTAACATGGCCTGATACACAAGAGGAGCGTTCTAAGTCCGAACGGCATCCTGATCCACTCGAAGTGTCCAAAGGGACACACAAACGCAGAAATCCACTTAGCTCTTTCGGTCATCAACACTGCCCAGAATCCACTAGCCATATTAAGGCTCATGAATCACATGGCTGGCTCGAATCCGATCAGCAAGTCATCAATGAGAGACAGAGGGCAGTGAGATAGCTTAATAACTCGTTCACCAAGCGATAATCGATGCACATTCTGATGTCCACACCGTTCTTCTTCAGGACGATCACAATTGGCGAAGCCCACTCTGACTCTGAATGCTCTATGAGCCCTTTCTCCAACAGCTTTTTCAGGAGCTCGTAAACTTTAATTAGCAGATGCGGGGCCACGGAACGTGCTCTCTGAGCAACCGGTCTTGCGTCTCCAACATCAAGATCACAGACGACTCCGCGAGCAGGGGCTGGTGCGGCGTTGCCATCACCAAGGAAAATCTTGCGATGATGCTTCAGAATTATTCTCAGTTTTTGGTCCATCTCAGGAGTAGATTTCCCTGGGACTCCAACGTCTGCTCATTGATATTACACTCTGGAGGCAGGACATGCAATTAAGGGAGCATAATCAACTGGTCACGCAACTGTGACAACAGCTTGCTTCCTTCGTGTACATAGACAGCAGGCTCCAGATCAAGATCTTCAGCGGTGCTTTTCATGCAGCGATCATACTCCTGCTTAAGCATCTCCACCGGAGTGCCCGGCATCCCAGCCAACGGCAAATCCAGAAACTCATCGTTTTGACAGTCGTCTTCCAGATAATCACCTTCGAAATCCAGGATCACATCGCTTGGATCGTCACCAGGGCCCGTACACTCAGGTCCAGGCTCATCTCTCGATCGAAGTTACGAACCTGGACGAGCTGAAGGGTCGCGCTGTGATTGATGGTATGAAGGCAGCGGATCCCGACGCCGTTTGGCTCATGCAGGGCTGGCCATTTGTGGACGATCCGCACTACTGGACTAGGCCTCGCGTGAAAGCGTACCTCGATGGTGTGCCAACAGAAAAACTGATTGTCCTCGACTTCTACAGCGAATCGGTGTTAATTTGGAACAAGATGGACAACTACTTCGGCAAGAATTGGTTTTACTGTGTACTGCACAACTTTTGGCGGAAACACCGGACTGCGTGGAGATTTGCCAACACTGGGCACAGCACCCGTCTTAGCCAATCGCGCAGGCAACGGCACGATGGTCGGTGTAGGCTTGACCATGGAGGGCATCTTCCAGAACTATGTGGTGTATGACCTTACGCTGCAAATGGCGTGGGTGGATACACCTCTCGAAATGAAAATGTGGGTGCCACAGTTTGCGGCTACGCGTTACCATTCTCGAAATGAACATGTTATACGAGCTTGGAACTACCTCTCTTGGTCAGTCTACAATCGAACGGGAGCGTACGGTGGTGTCACCAAGAGCCTGGTTTGGTTGATTCCACACTGGAGACTTTTGTACGACAGGTTCCAGCCGACGCTTATCAAGTACGACCCGAAGGATGTCATTCTCGCATGGAAGGAACTTTTGCTTGCTGGGGAGGAGCTGCATGAGGTGGATACGTACGGACACGACCTAGTGGATGTCACGAAACAATTGCTGAGTAACAAACTCTTGGAACAGTATATCTATTTGAAAGATATTTACCACCCAAGTCGTGCCATCGCATCAAGTATATGGGCAAACAAAGGCCATGCTCGCCACGATGGAGCATCTGGAGGAGATTCTCGCCACAAACGAAGACTTTCTGCTTGGAAACTGGATTGGTAATGCACTAGCGCTCGCTGGGGACTTGAGCGCTGGTGATGACTCGTTTTCTCGGACAAAACTACAAGAATACTACGAATACGAAGCACGAAACCAGGTGACGCGCTGGGGTGACAATAACAATGAAACGATTCACGACTACGCTGGGAAGAAATGGACTGGACTTGTGAAAGGACACTATTTGCCTCGCTGGACCATGTGGCTCACTGAAGTCTGCCAGGCATACACGGATGGACGTGAAATGGACGCCACGGCGCTAAAGGAGAAACGCATTGCGTTCGAGTTAAAATGGCAGCTTAGCCATGAGTCGTACCCAACTAAGACAGTTGGAGATTCGCTTGCAGTTTCCAAGCGTTTGTACAGCGAGTACATTGACACCAACGTCGTCGTTCCATGGGATTTCTTTGCGATCAACACAGCGACATCGTAAATGGAACTCGAATGACCCCTTTGTAGCCGACCTGCGACTCAAGTGGAAGTGGCGTTGAAAGAGACTAGCAGTCGGCTTGCATGTTTAGCATTGTGTATATTTTCATTGCATAAAAATGATTGGGCTTTATGGTAGTTTTCGTGTACGGACTTTAGGTTTAACTTCCTCACTCTCTTGGATGAGCTCTTTACTTTCTTTAGAGCCAACTAAGCTCCTCAGTGAGCACCACCTCATCGCCGTTTTCAACGTTAAGCTTGAGGAGAACTATTTCTTGCCGAAGTGCTCCGCGGGGTGTTAACACTGGGGGTGGTGCTGTACATGTATTACATGTACAGTACTACTGTAGTAAAATTGTCAAGAAATATATAACGTAGAATACGAATTAGTATGCGGCATACTATTGTTATAGTATTCCCTCTGATCGCCGGCAGGGCATTCTATTCGATAGCATACTATTAAAAACGCACTCTATTTGATCGAGGTAGGAGGACGAATTACCATCAAAGCCGCCAAGATGGATTAGTTTGGGTTAACAGTAGAGCTCCTACTCTTCGATCCAACTTCGTCAAATGCGTCGAGAAGTGCACTCTCACTGTCTACACCTTCGTTGTTGGACGCCGACGCAGTCTAAGACCATTGGGCTGTATCAAACACGAAACCCACGGATCCGATACTGAGAACCCAATAGGATTCTCCTCGTGCTCCTCTTCCGTTTGACCGTCATGAGAGAGCTGGCTCGCTTGCTGGGCGACACATTCATGGGTCCCTTCTCCTTCAAAAGACGACGGTCGTAGATTAGATTTACAAGCATGTCTTCAACTTTGCTAAGCACCGCTTTGCGACCTCTACGCTCAAGACGTCGACGACTCTATTGCCCCGCAAGAATTTCGCCACGATTGCGCCACCACTGTCGTAACGCAGCTCCTGAAGTCCACTTTCCCTTTCCAACTGACGAAAATGAGCTTCTCCTCGCGACGGAACTCCACTTCCCTCTGTCGCGATCCACCCAATGGCTTGCCTTTTGATGCTTAACTTCACACTTGTTCGTCTTGCCGGCATGTTGAGTGATGAAGAGCTCCCAGCCAGAGGATCGCGGCACCCTGAAAGCCATGAATGGCTATGCATACTTCATCGGGTGCCGACAGAATACTATTCGAATGGTAGTCTATTCGGAACGGAACTCTAATATATCGCACTCTATTTAAGAGTACTCTATTGTAATAGTATACCCTCAAGATAGGAAATACTATTCAAAGGGAGCACTAATACCTTAGGGCATACTATTCGGTATTATACGTTAATACTTCGAAGTAAATGTGTTCTTCTGTAAATTCCTTCAAATTAACTACTCCTCTTCTACTACATGTAGTCCCCCCCCCCCCCCCCCCCCCCCCCCCCAAAAAAAAAAAAAAAAAAAAAAAAAAAAAAAGTATTGCTTAGTACTGTACATGTGCATGTACTTCGAAGAAAACGTGTGTTCTTCATTCAAATTGACTAATCCTACTACATGTACGTAGTATTTCAGAAAATGAAGTACTCAGAACTGTAGTACTTCGTCCCAGTACGTAATGCTAGATGCAAATAATCAGGCATGCCTGTGTTTCTTGCGCACACCCTTGCCCTGCGACTCCTGCTCAGCTTCACGTTCAATTCGTGACAGAAGCTGTAGCGCTTCGTCTGCCGTCGGCCGAGCAATCGGGTCTGTGTTCATCAGCCGATCTAGGAAAAGACCTCTTTCGGGTACACAGCAATCCATTCCTGATCAATCTTACTTGTCTTCACCAGGTACCCCACGGCCCATAAGTCAACGGCAGTCGTGTGAAATCCACCTTCCACAAAATCTCTGAAGCGTGCTCGTCGTGCGTCAAGTGATCGCCGTTGGATAGTTCTGTGGACTTTGAGCTGCATCAGCGAAGTCGATCAAATACCATTCAACGCGGTCGATCCGCTTTTGATCACGTTAGACCAGCGGATGTCTCTGTGCATCCACCCATTGCGATGGAGGACTACAAGGGCCTCGAGAACGTTCCTGAGCGCGACGAACAGCTCACTCAAACCGCATGGCTTCATCTCAATGCCGCGGGGCATAAGTGTCAACCTCAATTGGTCCGAATCCACCGTGACAACGGCATCGGCACAAGGAACCCCAAAAGGCTTCAAGGAGTCGTAGATCAGCTTCACGCGACGATACTCTTCTTGTGTACAAAAGATCTTATCTACGAAAGTCGGACTCAATCGCACCTTGACGCCGCTGCCGCGGTGGATGTCCATGAACTCGGTTCCTGCCGAAGCCGGACAGTTTCGCACAATTACCGGGAAAAGCAGACACAAATTCAAAAGTGCCAGTACAAGTCGAAAACGCTCCGGCGCTTGTTGCAAGTTAAACCCCCCAATACGGTGGGTTTTAACGATGTTTTTAGGATCTTCCTCATCGTCACGCTTCTCCACGACATCTTGATAGATAGCAAATAATTCTAGCTCGAAGCCCGATGCAGCATAGCCAAATATATACGGCACTCCACCGTAAGACCACACCAGCTTTTTAGAGCTCCTCCGAGGCACAGTGATAGAAGTTCGAGGTTCTTTCTCCTCACCACGAAATACACAAACATGATCCAAAGCAAACAAAAAGTCGGGTCGCTTCAAACCTGACGAGAGGACTTCCTGCTCGAATCCCGGTCGACGTAAGCACGATGAAACACAAACCCGAGCACCACACGGATTATTGAATCCCAGAAATAATGGAATGCACTCTGTGGCGTCCCCATCCACCTGCGGGTACAGGAACGCATTGCTAAACACCGAACGTTCTAAGTGTTGGCACGGCGAAACGTCGTTTACCTCGAACAGCTTATCCCGAAGGACTTGTCCTAGTATCACTGGACTCGACCAAGCTTGAAGCACGGACTGCGGTAACCCAATCTTCACAGGGAGAGGTAGCCCAATAAATTCATTTAGATCTCCGCGTGTCGGCAGTGACGTGATGTTCGCAACTTCGTTATGTAGAAATCTCGTCAACCATAAGTCCGTCCCATCAGAAATAGGCGCACTACTTGTCCCAGGAGGCAACGCCACCAGCACGTGAACGTCGCCCTCAACCGGTCCAAAATTATTCCCAAAGTGCTTGTCATTGTTTATCCACAGCAACGGATCCATCTTCTTGAAGCCTTGTGGGACTCCATTTTCATCGCGTGAAACGGGTGCGCCAGCCTCATCGAGTGTCACACCTGCCAAACCAGCCCCATCCAGCCATCCCCCGTCCTTCTTCTTCGCCAGGAAGAGCTGCAAGTCCTTGGCGTCACATGTAATCGTGTTTGAGTTCTTGTGTTTGATCGCATCCTTCAGGTCATCCACTGAGTCGCTCTCGTCCACTCGCACGGAGAAAGCGCTTCCAGCCACACCAACAATCGCACAGAAGAGCTTCACCATCTTTCTTCGAGGCGGCGGATTCTGGAATGATGAAGAAAGAGGGAGAGAATTTCTGGCGTACTTAAGCGGAAAAGAAGGCGTGTCACACATAGACTTCCAACAAATGATGAGACGCCACGTATGTCGAGTGGTAAATTGGTAGATTGGCAGAAAAAACTGGACCGAATTAGATGGACCAATTTTTTTTTTTGAGGGGATGAAAGTGTTAAAGACAGGACCAACAGAGGCGATGATCGCCTCGCCGCAGCAAACCCGCGCGGGGTGCCAGCGAAGCAGGGCCGCGCGGTATTTATTTAGGCGGGCCCAGCGCCGAGCTCCCCAGCGAGCCGAGCACTATTCTCGGTCGGAGTTAGAATCTTTATATGCAGCGACTGCATTTGCGACGCGGAGCGGAGCAAATCCTTTACGCCTGGGATGGCATCCGTCCCCGTCCCGTCTGACATTTGATGTGATGGACATTTATCCAAAAAATGTATTCAATTTCTGTGTGCTCCACACGAGACGGTGTACGCAGCCTGTGCCCATTTGATCTACCCCAAAAACCTGTCTGTCAGTCCGTCCGTCCGTCTGTCCGTGACTCCGTTCAATGTCTTAGCGCATAAACCTCTGTTGTTGCCTGGCTGGGCGGCGCTTTTCTAATAGTGTACTCACCTACGCTACAGCCTGGCGACAATCGTTTTTGGTAGCTACACCGCTCAAGACAGACACCCCAACGCTTCTAGAAGCGATGACATCTTCCATGGCTGATCACCTCCGCTCGCAGGACTACTTGTGCCAGCGTCGCTCGACAGCTTCTCTGCTGGTTGAACCGCGCATCTCTGATGAGGGTGCTGCTACGTGAGCTCCGTACATGAGAAGGCGCAGACGCTGGCGTCGGCCGTCCAGGACGAGGCGTCCACGCTGCTGCACAGCGCCATGACCATGTCGCCTCCCGGGCCCGTGGACGAGATTTTGTACGAAGAATTGGCGGCTTTCGAGGCTTTTCCGGCTTTTCTCGGCCGACGAGCACGCGCACGAGATTGCGCGCGTGCTGGGGAAGACGGCGAGATCCGGCGCCTGCACGACGCGCTGGTGCCTCTGGAACTGAGCGACGACGAGTTCTGGCGCCGCTACTTCTTCCGGCAGGAACAGGGCGAGAAAATGCAGCAAGAACGGCGGAAATCGGCCCATAAAGAGCCCCCCAGAAGAGAGAACAGGGAGGACGAGGACACGGACAGCGCCGACGAGCAGCTAGAGGAGCAGAAAGTGACGGGGTTTAAGAGGAGACAGCAGGAGGTGCAGATAAAGAAGGAGTTTGGCTGCTGAGAGACGCGAGGGACGCCCATGGAACGACGTGCCGCCAATCAGTGGAGACAGAAGGCGAGGGATTTACACCATCAACTGCAGGAAACCAAGCAGAAATATGACGAGAAGGAGCAGAAGGCGCTGAAGGAGTGGGAGGAGCAGCTCCAGGAACTCTGTGATACGTACGAGACCAAGATGGCAGCGGCTACGATGCAGATTGATGAAGCCAGAGCGGCAGGCTATGATGAAGGTGTCCGTGAGAGTCAGGCGGTCGTCGAGTGTGCGGCAGGCGGCGGAAGACGAGATGACGCGACTTCGAATGGAGATTACGGAAGGTCAGGCTGGCGCATCGGATGACAGAGTGACGGCGTTGATGGAGGAGAAGATGGAGTTGCAGAAGGCGCTACAAGCTGCTCGTGAAATGTGGCGCAGCTGGAAAAGCAGGAAAACACGACTGTGGCTGGAGGTGCCGCCCTGGCGGAGGTAACCAAGGAGAAAGACCTGTGGCGGATGCGTGCGCTCAAGATGAAGAAACTCAAGGACCTTGTGCAGGCAGAGCTGACGTCGCTGCGGCAACAGCGCGACGCCGACTCTGCTGCTTCTGCAGGTACTGATGCTGCTGCCGGTACTACTCAAGCCGGTTCTGATGACCACAGCAAGCTCCAGACCCGTATGAATGAACTTCAGACTCAGCTGGCGAATGCGCTCGCTGGGGCGGAGGCTCGCGCTCGAGAGGCGTATGAAAAGGGTATTGCTGCAGGCAAAGCTGATGCTGAGCAACGTGTGAAGCAGGGCGGGACCAGGCATTTGAAGAAGGCTATAAGAAGGCCCAAGCCGAAGCTAAGAGCGAAATGGGCGTGCTGAAGGCTGAGCTCGGGATGTTCCGTGCATTTCACGAGAGCGCAGCCCACTGCGCCGATCACGAAGATCGTACAGAAGGCTTGCTCGATGACTCGCTAGATGACATCTCGCTGGCTGACGGTCAGCCGCTATGCTCAATAACCAAACGTCTTCAGTCTCGATATTTACTGACAACGGCAAGAACGACTTCTCCATTTCGGAAATTCCAAAGTCTACGGACGACTGGGGCGAGTGGTAGGCGCTTTATTGATTCGTGTGCTGCATGTAGCTAGCTGAAAGTGATCCATTGTGAGATCCACGCTTTCTATCTGAATGAACCGTTATTTGTGTCGAGTACAAGCCTCTGTAGTTTGGTAGTTTGTTCAATGTTTTTGTTTTGAAGGACGTGCTGAGGTAGACCTCCGGTTGAAATAAGCTCCATTTTCCTGGATCCACTCACTGAAAGATCGTCTCAATCTCTGCGTGTGGATGTTTCCACTGCGTAGACCTAGCAAGGTAAGAAGTAACTTAGTGCTAGTTTGAATGGTGCACCGAGTCGGATGACGTACCGATTGGCGTGATTGCAAAAGTAGGGTCGTCCCTTTTTTTAGTAAACCGAGTTTCCCAACCTCAGGAGATTGGTACAAAACTTTCATGTCCGGCCAACTCATTTTCGACCGTACACCTGAAGCCCGAACAGGAGAAGCAACCGGGGATACTGGCCGTTGTACCGGTGGCGGAAAGGCTGCAGCGAAATGTAAGATCGATATGGTAAGTGAGCAAACTTTGGCCAATGAATATGATTTTTACCGTGAAAACGATAGGCTCGGGTTCTTCAACTGCAACGGGACTCGCTGGTTCTGGTGTTGGTGACACTGGTCGAGGTGTCTTGACAATCGCGTACGCCTCAGCATCTCCACAAAGCGATGAAGAAATCTACGAAAAATACTGTAAGTGTCAAGGACAATGCCGAGTAATACGGCTCAATTACATGTACATACATACCTTCAATACTAACTCGGCCCACCATTTCGGGGTCGAAAAGGTTAGAAAGTGTCGTACGGTGCTCCGAAGACATGCCTACCCAAAATCGCCAAGCACATCATTAAAGACTGCAAATGTCACCTATCACAAGAAAATGTAAGTTTTTTTTTACAAACAAACAAACTTGCAAACGGCAAGAGATAAGAGGCACCTTCCCGGAACTTGCCTCGGCAGCAAGAGCCTTCTTAAACCGTTGTATAATTCAGGACAACGACTTGTCAAAATTCCCCTCATTGCAGAGAGAATGTCGTGTGCTGATGCCTCGGGCGAAAGTCGACAGTCTTTTTAGGTTTGAAGCCTCACGAGGAGCATTCTTGTGCTTTTCGTTCTGTTCGGTCAATTTGCGAACGTCTTCTTGAAGAGCAGCCAATCTGTAACAATGCAGTGGTTAGTGACAGTTCATGTCTGGTAAGAATTGGTTTACAACCTGACGCGTGTTCTTCTTCGGCCGCAAACTGTTCTTGTCTTTCCTGCTCTAGCCGCCGTTTCCATTTTCTTTCGGAAGCATCACTTGCCTTTGTTGATGCATACGATAATTGTTGCACCTGTGCTTGAAGCTGTCGAACACTTCTCTTGGGCTTCAAGCTTTGCTAACTCGATCGAAGCTATTGAAGCTTCTTGAGCTGCTGTAACCTGCCGTCACTATTATCTTAGGTTGGTTCCGTCCGTGGAGTTACGTATTGCTATTTCTCCGGCTAAGTACTGAGCGCCAAGCTTGATAGGTACCGATGTCCCGGTAGTCTGATGTGAATCACGCCTTGTACCCCTTGCGTGAAAATCACTTGCGATTGATGAAGCCTTTTTCACATCAAAACGAAACGTCAAAGCAGTCACACCGGCAACAGAAGACGCTGATAATGAAGTCGGAGGATGAAGAGCGATTCGCTCCTCAAATATCTGCCCTTCGTGCGTAATTGCTGAGGCAACAGAAACCTCGCACTCTCCGATCAACTTGTCGGTCTTTGGTTGCTTATTGAATACAGTAACGCAAAGTTTGGGGGTGATAGTCGCTCCAAGTTTCATGGTACTGAGTATCGCCTGCCACTGCGCCTCGAACGAAGGATTAACAGTGACGTCAAAAATCAACAGACCCGTCCACAGGATATCCTTCAACCGCATAATCGCAAGACGTGAGTGGGTCATACGCTGTACAATAAAGTCTTGACACTTTGGTGATTCAGGCCCGGACGGAAGAGCTCTGCGAACACTCACCACAACAAAATGGCCAGGACTATCCCCACTATCACCAACAATGAAGTTGATATTCTCGGTCATTGGAGTGCTGCCTGGAATGCACGCAATTTTGACTGTATCAGTGAACACTACAGGGCGGTCGATACGATGATCGCACACTTTCGGCTCTTCTATTTGTATTTGAGTCTTGAAATTCCACTGGACTGCGCCTGATCCACTGGCACGAGCAACGCGCGTAGTAATAATTGTTGCTCGAACATTTTGTGTAACCTGAATTGGCATACCAATAATAAGATCAATATATGGAGCCATTCGGCCGAACTTCGTATCTGGTAGAGCCATTACCATGCGCACCTCTTCTCGATTCAATTTTGCAAGCTTACCCTTAAAATTAGCCACGACACGAACTGGGTATTCGTCGTTTGGTAGTAATTTCGCTGTTGTTGATATAAACATTTTGTTGATAGAGACTCTCGTACCGTTGTCTGGCGTAACAAATGTGTTGAACCGCCCGTTGGTTACTGCCTCCTTCATCGTTTCATCACTTGCTAGCACCCGGGAATTTATTATGTTAACAAATTCAGGGGTCCAAACTCCACGCCGTGCTTGCCGACAGCCGCTACCCCACTCCGGATCCTTATGGAAGCGTACCGATTCGTCCAACATGATGACGTCCGTAAACTATTACGGACGTCATCATGTTGGACGAATCGATAAACTATTACGGACGTCATCATGTTGGACGAATCGGTACGCTTCCATAAGGATCCGGAGTGGGGTAGCTAGTTTACCATGAGACCCGCAGTGTGCTTCGAGTATTTCTCGAGAACCTCATTCGAGTCGCGGTGGTGTACACCGAACATGGGAAACGAAAGACGGTGACGAGTATGGACGTTTTGTATGCACTAAAGCGACAAGGGCGCATTCTCTACGGGTTCAAGGCGTAGTTAATAATCCACTCTAATAAAAATGCAAATTAATTTGTGTGATTCTTGGTTTGATGTGTGCTTCTTGGTTTGGTATCCAATATATAACGTAGCACATGATATATTGAATATCAAACCAAGAATCATTTCTATAACGCAGCACATTGAGTCAATTTTGTGGGCTGTTGTGGCCATAATTGTAACTGTTGTGGCCATAATTGTAATTAAATATTTATCAGCAGTATCATATATAAATCCACAGTACACAAACCATCAACAGTGCAATAAAGCAGTGTAATAAATCTATAAAACATTTTTATGTATACAGTACAGTAGTACAATACAACATCAACTTCCTCACGAACTGTGATCTACCCCCGGACGCCCGCCCGGGCTAGCAATTGTTAGTGCTCTGTCGGTACCGGTATACCGATAATTTTGTGTGCGAGTCGTGTGTGTGTTGACGAGCCTGATGCAAAGTGACCTCAATTGGTCCAGATTGATAGATTTTCATCACATGTAGGAAAGAATGATCGAGCAGATGCTGCGGCTGCGAAGCAGGCGCAGGAGATGCGAGATATGTTACAAATTTCCTATCTCAACCTTCGCGTAGCCCTAGTTGTGATAGAGTACGCTTTCAGGTACAGGCGGCTACGCTTGGGATACATGCTACATGTACATGTACGCTCTGAATATAGGGTACCATTAGACTTTTACAAAACACGGTGAGGTTATTGGTAATCAAACGCCAAAAAAAGGCTGGTGCTACCGCCCGCTGTTTTCATTAGGGCTCGGGAACCTGAATCATGGGTGATGCCCATGAATAATATGGTTCATCCATGATTTCCCCGAAATATATTACGAACTGAGGTATTTTATTTTAATTATGTGTTCACCATGTTGCGTCACGGCCAAAACATGTTTGCAGCACCACCAAAAAATTGAAGACTGAAGGCGATTCCAGGCTGTCGGACCATCATACTACATGAAAGAAACATCTTATGTCATAAATGTTGTCCATGTATTTGCCATACCGAACCATGGCTAAATCATGTTGCTAGGACGACGTGCAAATTGAAGAGTGATCTGCTTGTTGAGATGTCGGCCAGAAATCACACTCATATGTTTCATAACCCAGAACTACGTTATGGCATGTACCCACCAATCATCTATATCGCTGCATGGTCAAAACATGGGGAAACATGGACACTCAGCATGTAACGTGCAAAGTACATGTATTCATCATCATATCTGCGCTTCCTAGTCCACGATTGCTTTGGCACCCTTACTAGCGTCGCTAAACTCCACCACTGCTCGCAGAACATCCCACCGCCGGCGCAGAAGCCCAATCTCCGTATAATCGCTGCCCACCTCCTTGACAAATCGACGCCAGAAGAACAAGCAGATGAACAGCCCGCAATTATCACTGTCCTTTTGAATGGGGCTGTGCACGGAGACGACTTGGTATTCTTGGGGGAGACCCTTTCGCCAAAGCTCTTCGGCAAGCTCTGTCAGGAGGTTCTGGTTCGCTCGCTTATCGAAACTGTCATAGCAGTATATACTCGTCTTTTGCCGATCAACGACGAGACACATCCAGTGGTTGCCGTTAATATTCAGAGGGATAAACACCAAATCCTTGCCGGCGCCTGCTATCAAACTCAGCGTCCGCGGAGGGATTCGTTTGCCTTTACTAGGAGCCGGCGTCTTCATTGTTGGCAGGAAAATCGTGGTGTTGCTCTCGTTTTTATCCGCAAGAGTCATCGCGAAAGCGTGAATAAGATTGTCATGATACAAACACGCGCTGCGGGCAGTACACATGTGTCCAGTCAAGATGGAAACCCTCGCCAAAGCCCGGAAGTCGCTCAAACGGCCATGCATCAATCATCCTTTTCGCCAGTGCAGCAGCTCCTTCATCTAGGAACTTCTCGTCTACTTTACCCATCAGCCATGAGTAGTAAAGCATTCCTTCTCTGCATGCGCGCATAAACTCCACAGATATTGCATTGCCATCAGTTGCCGCTGGGTAAAGTCTCCAATTCCATCGATTGTTACCACCCAGCATTCAGCATTATCGTCACTTGGCGAACTGACATCCATGACGTCTCCGTATGGCGTCTTGCTCTCAATCAACGCTAGACCTCGCGAATCACAGACTCAGGAAGACGGTAAGGAACAAGTACATTTTCCGCAACTCGCTTCTCCACTGACAGCTTTGCATTCTGTAGTTGGCGAATCGAACTTCAGTGGTGTTGAGATAGGATGACAGATCCAGAAGCGGGGAGCTCGCAGCTCTTAATGAAGTCTTCTACCTGGACCACGTCGTCCCTCCGGAGCGCACTTCGTAGTTTAGAGCCATTATTGTACTCCTTTCGCTGCTGACTGCGCAGGAGTTTTTCCGCGGCTCTGTTCTTTCGGGGACGGCCCCTCGTCTTCGTGGATTGAATGGCTTCAGCTGTGTAGTTTTCTCCTTCGCGGCCGCCTTCTTAGTGACATGCTTTGAATTGCATACACTATCACGGTCAGTGTCGTCGTGAACATGAGCATCCTTTTCTTCACAGTCTATATCTGCCGTCGAAGCTGTGACCTGAGTCGGAGGAACATCATCCGTGTCATCGGCATCCGCAGTGCCTGGAGGAGCAACGTCGAGGGAAGTTGGCGCTGCAGTCTGGGTTAACACCTTAACATTGGCGGTGAGTGCGTGATCCGTTTCCTTGACAGCATTGGGGCCTTTCATTGCCACGTCTCCTTGCCGCAAACTGCTCCACCAATCTTCCAAATTTTCAATTGCGGCGCTGAACTTGTCATCGGGTAGGTCCGTTAGCTCCGCTGTAATGCGGCTGAACACACTTTGAGCGCTCTTGAACTTGTCGTGCTCAGTCATTCTCTTTTTTCGCCCAACCTCGTCGCTTGCTGTGCTGATTCGCAGAGGGACATCGATGGGCTGCAGCTCTTCTTCAAGTGTCCCCACACGCAGCCACCTTCCAGGCAAAAAATGTTCAAATCATAGTAAAAACATGTCCGAATCATAGTCAAAACATATATGAGAATCATGGGTAAACACGGGAACATGGACAAAAACATGATAGCTTTTTTGCTCACCTGGCTGGTATGGACGGGTACGGAATGGTGAGCAAGCGCGCGATGCTTGCGATACATCATCGCGTGGCGGCACGGCAACTTCATGGTGGCTGAAAACTCACAGGAGCACGTCCAGTCAAACTTATCCACGCGGTGTTCTCGCCCGTCACGGCGTAACGTCACAAACATGTCTTCATCACCAACCATACAGCTGCCGAAGTTAGCCATGTCCTGAGCAAACATGTACTCTGGTGCAAATATGTCAGCCAGCCATTCGCTTGTCATACCGAGAAGCTGGTTCATGTCTTCATCGTAGTTGATGTCGCGTTGAGTTCCTGGCATGATCATGCGAGCCGTGTACTCGTCTTCTTTGCGTCGCTGGTATTTAATCGTGGCGTCCAAGCATTGCCTCATGGACATCGAACTGTCCAAGTTAGCCTTCAGTTTGCCAAAGAAGATTTCCAGCCGGTTGTTGGTGTTGTTGCGGAAGTGTGGAAGGTCCATCCGATGACGCATGACCCACATCTCTTGACAGTCAACCCAATTCTTCTTAAAGTAAGCCCACAGAGCTGTACGGTTATCACAGCAAGCAAGATGCTTGAACTCGGCCAAGTGTTGTTGGAACTCATCATCTGACTTGGAGTACACCATGTTCGACACGCAAAAATCCATCTGCTGCAGCACTTGACTTGAATAGGTCCCGTACTTCTTATCATCCCGAATTGCGCCGCTCAACCACTTTATAACGTGAAAATGACAGATCAATATCCGTGCTCCGGGAACATCGCTCGAAGCACTTCAATCTCGTTCAGGTCTTTGTCGACCATGATAACTCTCGTCTGCTCCCAGTCATTGACGGCCTGAAACTGCTCCAGCGATTTCTCCATATGCCAATCAGCATTTCGCTCAATCACTGAGTGCTGCACCGCTTGTCGTTGCCCAAACTGATCCATTACCATCAAAGTCAGAAGCTGGTAGTTATATATGCAACAACGAAAAACATATCACAACACGGTCAAAACATGGATTTAAAAACACGGACTGAAACATGGGCAATGCATGCCAGAAACATGGTTGGGTCCCTCACACACCTGTTCGTCTTGTGGGTGCAGTCTACAAGCAGTATTTCCGGGAAGCGCTTGTACAACTTACGCATGTGCTGCGAACTGATGGTCACGACAGCAGTCTGCCCACTCGAGTTTTCGTCGACCGAAGCCACATTTCCTAGCGCCTCTAGCTCGAAACTCACCAAGAGTTCCGCAACCAAATCTTCATCGCTTAATCTGCTACCTAAACAAAACATGCGTTAGTTGTCGTACAGGTAATCGTCATTAGCAAGTCGTGCAACGCACCCGAGCCTTTGATCTTGGCAATAAGGTTGTAGACGTCTTTCAGCTGCATGGAGTGAGGGGTCCGCTCGCGTATGTAGTCGTAAATGCGACTAGCCTTGCTGCCACTCGCGACCATCAGCTCCAAATCACTCATATTGGGCGCGTCTTTCGGGATCTGACGCACAGAAGGATATGTTCTGTAGATTTCTTCGGATACAGGATGGCTGTGTCCATAAAACGCTTGCTTGATCTCGATCCTCCATTGACCACTCAGTCGCTGAACAAACTGAGCTCTGAAGCGCATCGGGCAGCCAGCACCTTTGACCTTGTGCCGTGGCTTAGCCCCTTCGACCGAATCCGTGTCTTCCACCCGTGAGTACATATAAACCCGCTGAAACGGGTCCAGCTGTTCTGGTGCCACAATGGCCGCTGAATCAACACCCGGGCAAGAGCCATGAATAATCGTAGCAACACCTCCATTTCTTGAAAATGATGTATGCTGAGATGATCCATTTCTGTCCGAAAGAAACTTGTCCTCCAAAGCATTGTTGCGCAAGGAAACTAAAAGATGCCACTTGATGGCGGTCCTCAAACCGCGTTTCTTGAATACACGAAAAATAAAAATGTTTGAAGTGCTGTGAGATCAAAGGGTAACCGCCCTTCTTCCTCCATGCACATTCCAGGTCAGAATTTTACAGGATTGACCAATATCCATCACTGCGGAGCTCTTAATTGTCCGCATCTGCTTCACCAATGCAGACGTGGTCAGGTTCTTGTACAACCGTAGTTACAATTGATGTTGAGAGCTTAGGGAGGCCTTCAATTGACAAGCTGCATGTACGTACAGCATTTATAGAGCTCAGAACTTCTGATGTCGGAGCCTTCTCCATGAATTCAGACATCACTTTTTGCCCAAGTCCTGACCTCAAGAGACGTAACAGTGAGGCATCCGAGAGTAAACGCACGTGTGAGTGAGTGAGGAAGGCCTTTGTCATTATCACCAGTGAGGCACAACAGCCATTGACGAGTGGTAAAAATGAATGGGCACACACTCATGCTCATAAATGGCTCAAAAGCACTGAGGCAGCGGAGAAGAGCCCATTGGGTTTTGAAGGACTCGGTTTGGTGCACCAACGATGTATTGCGCAAAAAGCGAAGATAATCCTCCCTTGTCTTTCTGAGCTTCAAATGCAGGCTCAAAGCACGCTGGTGGAATGAGACTCCAGTATCAACCTCACAGCAATACGTAACTGCGAGGGCACGATTCCATAGGTGAATTTGTGCAAGCTCCTTGGGGACTTCTTACCATCGTGAATCGGTCATTGCAATGCGCAATCGACCACGCGAGAAACGTTCTTATCGACTGAACGACAGGTCCATGTTCTTGGATTGCGTTAGACGAGAGGTCATGGTCCAAGTGCTGCCAAATTTTGCTCCACCCTGTCCTCGCGCGTCTCCAGACGACTTTCTTCTTCTGACGTAAAAAATGCCTCGTTTTCCAAGGTGCTTGCGAATTCTCGGGTAAAATAGTTGCTCGTTTTCTTAGTCGGTAATGGTTCCATTTCACTGAACTTGCAGTCTTGTTGATTTTCAAGCTCGGAACTATGAGAACACCTGGAATTTTGTCCGACGCCACCTCCCGGTTCAAAGTATCAAAGGTGCAATCCACCAATGAAGACAAGGCTTCAAAAGGAATTTCAGCCAACGAACGATGGGACGCATCGTTTGATCCTCTCAATGTTTCGTAGCATGTCAACATCCTCATCTCACTCAGATCAACATCCGTCCTCACGAACCAGTCTTCCTGCGACCAGTCATGATGCATATTGCCCGGCTGTGGCTGTTCGTGCACAGACTGTCCGCATGCTCCGAGTGCACAGTTGTCCACGAGCGCTCACGCGAGCAGATGCCACAGGCGCACCTGCGCGCTCAGGTGAAGATCTGTCTGAGGTCTTCTGTTGCGTTTCGCAAACCATTCATCGGTGCTATCGCTGCTGGATGCAGTGAAACATTTTCTTGCGTGCTGCTAACTTGCTCGAAGAACATCTGATTCAGGGCTCTATTGGCATCGCTTGGCGAGGAGGATGCACTGTGGTGGTGATAAGCCTCCATTTTAGCTGCCTTCGTCGCTGCGCCTGACGGCAGGATTTCTGTACCCCGAGGCACGTTCAGGTGGCGCTGTCGAGCGTTTTCCGCGGGCGACATAGAACTTCCCATCAGGGTAAGTTGATTCACAAATCCATGCACCATGAGGCATTGAGCGCTGTTTCGCCGCCGAAGTAGAAACGCCAAGTCAGTGTAGCCTTGAGCCCCAAGTTGACATCACGGGGGGTAAAGAAATCGGACGAGCACCAACATCACTAAGCCCCAAGAAAATTGCGTTCGCAATCTCCGACGTGCAAATCCCTGACATCAAGGTAAAACTTGTTCAGGAAGAGTTGTTCTTGATCTTGAACTTCCTGCCCAGCAGCATCACTTCTTGGTCTGCGAGCTTGTTCTCAGCATCAAACGCCTGGACATGAATGAGAATGTCTCCAGAGGATTTTCTCCATCACGGCGGCAAACTCACCAGCAACAGCATTTCCGTTGTCGTGAAGAAATGACTTCAGGATAACAGGGACTGGCGATGTTGAGCAATAGGTTCCAGTTTCAATCACAACCACATGAGTTGTCGTGCGAGGCGTAAATTGCCATTCGCTCGTAACAAAGAAGCACGACAGGTATTCATCCGCCGACGTCTCGTTTAAGTTGAATACCGCACTCAGCAGGCGGGCAGCACCTCATCAGAGATGCGCGGTTCAAACAGCAGAGAAGCTGTCGAGCGACACGGCAGCTTTCGATAGTCCTGCGAGCGGAGGTGATCAGCCATGGAAGATGTCATCGCTTCTAGAAGCGGGTTAGGGTTCGTCTTGAGCGGTAGCTACCAAAAACGATTGTCACCAGGCTGTAGCGTGGTGAGTACACTATTAGAAAAGCGCCGCCCAGCCAGGCAACAACAGAGGTTTATGTGCTAAGACGTTGAACGGAGTCACGGACAGACCGGACGGACTGACAGACAGGTTTTGGGGTAGATCAAATGGGCACAGGCTGCGTACACCGTCTCGTGTGGAGCACACAGAAATTGAATACATTTTTTGGATAAATGTCCATCACATCAAATGTCAGACGGGACGGGGACGGATGCCATCCCAGGCGTAAAGGATTTGCTCCGCTCCGCGTCACCATGCAGTCGCTGCATATAAAGATTCTAACTCAAACCGAGAACAATGCTCGGCTCGCTGGGGAGCTCGGCGCTGGGCCCGCCTAAATAAATACCGCGCGGCCCTGCTTCGCTGGCACCCGCGCGGGTTTGCTGCGGCGAGGCGATCATCGCCTCCGTTGGTCCTGTCTTTAACACTTTCACCCCCTAAAAAAAAAAACTGGTCCATCTAATTCGGTCCAGTTTTTCTGCCAATTACCACTCGACATACGTGGCGTCACATCATTTGTTGGAAGTCTATGTGACACGCCTTCTTTTCCGCTTAAGTACGCCAGAAATTCTCTCCCTCTTTCTTCATCATTCCAAGAATCCGCCGCCTCGAGGAAAGATGGTGAGTCTTTACTGTGCCATCGTTGGTGTCGCCGGAAGCGCGTTTCCTGTCGACATCAACGAGACTCTCTTCGGTTGGACACTTGAAGAAGGCGATCAAGGAGGTGAAGCCGAACAAGATCACGTCTACCGATGCCGACGAACTGCAGCTCTCCTGGCGAAGCAATACGT
>JAPDHH010000151.1:0-63601 GCA_032158285.1 Phytophthora sansomeana
TACGTATTGCTGAACTGCGAATAAACGATTTTCATTGGTCCGCAGTTTATTCCCCGACGCGGCCTTTATTCCCACCCCCAGGGGTGGGAATTTACCGAGGATTTTACTCCCAGATAGGTACTTCTCTGGCCCACTCTGAAATAGCCATTAAGTTTTATGTGCACCACATAGAAATGCGCTAACAGCCACGATTGGATAAGATATAATGGCAAGGACGCGACGCCACAAACGTTATTTCAATGGTCAGTGAAGCTCAATTCGTGGCGTGCTTCCACTGAATTCGACACGCAAGCACACGACTCATTCATGCCCCAAGCGCCAGGCAACAGCGACATCCCCCGCGACACGGATCAGAGTGGCGCTCTTTTTCTTGCGGAGCGGTGCGCTGGGGGACGCCTCGCCCGAGGAGCGGTCCAAGCAGCTGCTGCTGCCTTCAAGCTCCACCGCCATAGCATCGCAAAATTCTGGGCGATGAAGACAAGGCCCGAGATCATGATGACAAGTCGTCACCAGCCACGGCGTGGGCGATATTTGACACCACAGGAAGTGGTAGAGCGTGTGCAGTCGGTGCCACTATGCCAACGGCAAACGCAGCGAGCTCTGGCTGCTGCGTCTGGCATACCCCGAGCTACGCTGCAGCGCTATCTCGCAGATGGCGTTCTGCATAGAGCTGTTTCGCGTAAAGCCTACACTGACTGATGCTCACAAAACCCGCCGCCTTCAATAGGCACTCGCTCACGTGAACATGCCTTTAGGTAATGTACAATATCACATTATTGTCTTATTTCACATTTTCTCATTTTTACATTTATTTTTCGAATGTTTTTAGGGGGTCGGGTATATCGCATGCATCACATGTATGACACCGTCCACGTGGACAAAAAATGGCTCAATCTTTACAAGGGTACTAACAAGTACTATTTAACTGCGACAGAGCAGCTTCCGTATCGTTCGTGCCCCAACAAAAGGTACATTGGGAAAGTTATGTTTCTGGCGGCAGTAGCACGACCTCGCTATGATTTTCATAGAAATAAGTATTTTGATGGAAAACTGGGTATTTGGCCCATTGTGGAGAAAACGAAAGCGATCAGGAGCTCTGCTAATCGCCCTAAGGGGACAATAGTGACAAAGAGCGTCACAATGACAAGGAAGCTTTATCGCACACTGCTTCTCGAAAAAGTTTTTCCTGCAATTCGAGCTAAGATGCCAGGGACCATCAATTTTTATTCAGAATTTGGTGAAAAATAGCTAACTTTGATTTTTTTGTGTAGTTCGAAATGGATCAACCGTGTACGTCCAGCAAGACAATGCTGGACCTCACGTCCTGGAAGACGACGCCGAGCTCGAGGCGGCAGGTAGCATCGGAGGGTGGACGATTAGGATGCGTTACCAGCCACCACGATCGCCCGATTTGAATGTCTTAGATTTAGGCTACTTTTCGTCGATTCAAGCTCTACAATACCGCAAGGCGTGTTACGACACGAAGAGCCTCATTGCCGCTGTCGACGAAGCATTTCAAGAGCTGAGATGGCAAACACTAGACAAGTGTTTTGTTACGCTACAGAAAGTATTAGAAGCAGTTCTACGAAGTGGTGGAGGGAATGATTTCAAGTTACCGAGGGTAAGCAAGCACGTTGCAGTCAACGGCCAACTCCCCATGTCGGTGCCAGTAGCTACGGATGCCGTCGTCACCGGGTACTCGATGTTGTTTGCCTAAGTTTAAGTTTAATTCACCTTCAGCAGTTCGCTAATTGGTAGCATAATTATTAGCTTGTCCCTGATTGGTCAATTCTCACTGCAGGTTCTGCTGAAAACGCAGGATTTAAGCAATAAACCTTGCGCTGGCACGCACTAATTTGCCACGCCTCTGATTCAAACGAGAGGTTAGGAACCGGCCCGTCCGTTCATAAAGCGCTCGGGTTGTCGTGCTAAAAGTCTGGTGTAATATCGCTAAATTTTGACTGAGCTGCGACAAATAACCTGAGCCCCCCCAGAGCGCTGCCTGTGATCGAAACGCAGTCCCTCAAAATGGCGAGTTATCCAGCGAAAAAAATATGCTTGTGCTCGCTGTTGCCAGGGCTTCATTATGGCGAGATTAGTGTTCAATTTTGAGCCTTGGTTCCGAAGCATGGACCAAAATATGAAATGCCCATTTTGGAGTGGGCCAGAGAAGTATTCGATTTCAAGAGTCAAACGAGACAAGTAAACGCTTGGTTGTCATGGCGCAATCGGACGAAGACGACGACGTTGAAGCACTCGTCCTTCTCGAGGTCGTCTGCGCTGCGATTGCTGTAACTACGGTACCACTAAAGGGAGACAATGAAAACCAACTCACAGTGACCAAAGTTGACTTTGACGCTTTACTAACGTCTTGATGCATGGTACGATGTACCCTCAGCCTTGTTAACTAGTGTCGCAACGAGGATCCAGGCAGCACCAACCTGGACATGGTTGCGTGCACGTGCAAATTCGTCTCTTGCAGTGACATACCTACATGTAGCATTCCGCATTAGAAACCTGCCGCTGAATATTTAGACACCCCCACTTACCGCTAGTGCTGGTTGCGCACAGGGCTATTTCGGAACGTTCGGATCATTCCATTTGTTCAGAATTGTTCGGAATGATCCGAACAATCCGAATAAGTACGAATTTCACATTTCCGTACTTCAAAAAAATTCCGCACCGAGAGGTGCGCACTGCGAGCATGCTCTCGCCTCCGCTGGTGGGCCCTGCGTTCATGGACTCTACCGAGCACCCTGACCGCCGAGATGCCCCGCAGTCATGGCATCGCCAACTCCACGCTCCCTGGCTGGACCGAACCAACGCCACTACGCTCCGTATCGCCAGCGCACTCGTGAGTGCCGCCGAGCGTTGGTGACCCCGGATAACGGATCGGACACTCGCCCGTATGAGCAAGACAGACGCCAGGGAAGTTATGGTCTACAAGCCAGTGCCGCGGATCGCATGTTTCGTGAGCAGAGAACTGCACGACACAAGATCCCTTCTGGTACAAGGAAAATTGTCCGCGCCATGATTAAAAAAATCGTTAACCAGCGCTGGGACTACTGCCACACCGATGCCATGGGTATTGCGTTCCTGTTGGACCCGAGAACAGATACTTCTCTATTCGTCAAAAATGACGAGTCCAAGTCTATTGCCGATGCGTGCGCGTTCGTTGAACGGTCAAAATTGCTAGAAAACATGAATATCACCGTCCGTGAGTTCAGAGGGTACATGTACGACTTTGCTGCCGCGAAGAAGGGGTGAACCGCTGAAACAAAAGCGAAATATTCTGGGGTCAGACCGCGTAGCTGGTGGAAAGTTCATCGGAGCGACAGCGAAATGCACGAGAAGTCGCCGACATCGTGTTTTCGATCTCGACCTCCAGTGCAGCAAGCGAGCGAGCATTCAGCATTCTAGACCACATCCACTCGAAGAAGAGAAACTGCCTCAAAGCCAAAAAGGTTGACGATCTAACTTACAGCTACATCAATGGTGGCATTCTATATGGCGACAAGATTGATCTTGCGCGAGTGCAAGCCTACCCGGAATCGGAAATGGTAGTCCCCGAAGAACCATCGAGTTAGCTAGTGCCTGACCTGTGAGCCATCTAGCTCAGCAACAATAGTCACAGATAGCGCAATGCATGCGTTTTGATATCAAGTGAGTTAAATTAATTAATGATATCTGTTTGCATCTTCTCGTTCCTCTGTTGCTTCATTTGCGGATTGTTAGGTGCCTTCGAGCCCTGTGAAGCAAATCGGAATTTCTCGTTGTAATTGGAACATGTTCGGAAATGATCCGAACTATTTCCAATTGATCCGAATTGTTCGCAAACTGTTCCGAATCAGCACGACTTACCGCACAGTAAACAGCGTCTCGGTGGAGCACGTCGTCCAAACCTCCTGCTCACCCTTCGATGGACGACCGCGCTTCGACTGGGACTTGCGAGCTGCTTCCAGCGCCACTACAGGCGGTTGCAGCTCCGCTGGAGCGACTGGAGGCACGGTAGCTCGGGGTGTCACAGTAGTAGCTGAGCTCACTCTGTTCAGAGCTCAGCTTACTGCGATTTGGTAGTACTTGCAGAAGAAGTGGTTGGATCTGTCTTGACGACTTTGTTGTAGTTACACAGTTGTAGTTGTATGATGTGTGAGGCCTCTCGCTCACTTAGAGGTCGTGGAGAGCCAACACAGCTCTGCTTGGCCAAAGCAGTGAATGAGACTTGCTCACTTCAGTGTTGATTCCGGAATGAGGTCTTTACAGAGCCTCACTCCTTAATTCTCACTACACTAGCTTCACTCAGAATAAAATGCACTCCTTGGATTGGCCAGGTTGCTGTCGTTGCTTTCAGCAGCACCAACGCGCATCTCCACCTCAGCTGGCCTTTCCTGTCTTCTTTCGTGCGTACCGGACCGTTAGCATCGTATTATTCCATGTCCGTTGTTGCTGCACTTGATTGTCAAGTGCGGGCTTGAACCCGTCACACGGGGAGGGCAGTGCTGCGCTTGACCTAGAGCATCTATGAACCTGCAGCTAGCCAATCGTTCATGTGGTAACGATTTTGGAAGGGTATGTACATCTCCAAGAGTATTCTTAGACCGAGCTACTAGGGACTGGCGTCGCGGAATTTCTTACCAGCTTATTCCCAGACCCAGACACCGACGTAGATACCAGGACCTAAGATTAAATTTTTTCGAGTGCTGCTGCTATGACACGTTGCAGTTACCATCTATACAAATATCGCATCAGCAATGCACCGGCGGGCCTTCGCTAATATATCCAGCTGAGTGGCGACGAATTCAGAGTGTTCGATACGTTTGCGTGCCGCTGCAGATAGTGGAAGGTCCAAAGTAGCCGGTGTTCTTGGTATGTAACCAATATCCGCTTCAAAAGGAGTCATTTTGATCGAAGCCTGGTGGCGCGCATTGTACGCGAATTCGGCAAGGCACAAATGTGTGTCCCAGTCATCGGAGTTAGCATTTGAAAACGCTCGTAAGTAGTTTTCCAACGTTTGATTAAGTCGCTCCGTTACTCCATCACCTTGTGGTCGAAAAGCAGTCGTCATTTTCTGTTCTACCCCAAGTAGCTCACACATTCGCTTCCAAAAAATAGCAGTGAATTTGGAGTTTCTGTCCGACATCACAACATTCGGCAGTCCATGCAACCGGAAAATGTCCTTGTGATATCGTTGGGCGACATCATCAGCTTTGTCGGTACCCTTCCCTGCCACAAAATGAGCTCGCTTGGTGAGGTGGTCAACCACCACCATCACGCTGTCAAAACCTTGCGGTGTGGTGGGAAGACTAGTGATAAAGTCCATCGCCACGTGAGTCCACCGATTGAAGGGGATGTGGTGGCTGTTCAAATGACCTGGAGGTTTTTCATTCCGTGCTTTCGTACGCACACAGACCTCACAGCCTTTCACGTACTTGGTAACATCGCGAATCATCCGAGGCCAATAGTAGTGCCCCTCAACCAAACGGCACGTACGATCGATGCCAGGGTGGCCATACACAGGACTGTCATGAAATTGTGCCAGTACAAGCTCAAGAAGTTCTTTGCAACGTGGTAACACTAACCGTGGCTCCGCGTAATGTCCCGCTTGAAAATACAGACATCCATCACGAAAGGAAAAACAATCTGCATTCCTAGGTAGAGTTGCCAGAGTCTCGTCACTTGGTTGTACCGAGTTGTCCGTTTGTGAAGGATCCAACAGCTTAAGCAGCGCTGCCGTAGTTGCATCTTCATTGTAACGTTGCATCGCTTCCTGAACTGTAGCAGATAACGAGGTGCTGACTCGTTGTCGAACTTGTTTTCGGGTCGCAATCGCTGCAAGTGTCACGTTCGCGACCGTACCAGATTCCACAAAACCAGGACGGCGAGATATCCCATCCGCTACCACGTTATCATTGCCCTTGATGTAATGAATGTCAAATTGGTATTCTGCTAGTTCATCGTACCATCGTGCAATTCTACGCGAGATAGATTTCTGCTTGAACACGGTCTCCAAGCTTTTGTGGTCCGTCTCAACAATGAAAGGTCTGTCAAGCAAGTACACTCGCCACTGGCGAAGTCCAAACAGAATCGCTAAAAGCTCCTTCTCTCGAATCGAATAGTTGAACTCGGGTGCCTTGTACTTGCGCCCTCCAAATGCAATCGGACGCTCAATTGAAACGCCATCCCGAACCTCCTTCTGGAAGATCACTCCACCCATGGCGAAATCTGAAGCATCCATGCGCAAATAAAATTCCTTACCAAAATCTGGCAAAGCAAGCACTGGTGTTTGACCAACTTTCTCTTTCAACCGTTCAAAATGGTGTTGAAGAGCAGTTGTCCACGTTAACCTCAAGTTATGGGTCTTCAACATCCCAAACAAAGGCCCTGCATCTTCCACAAAATCCTTACAGAAGCGCTGGACATAGGTAACAGTTCCCAAGAACGACTGCATGTCGTGTTTTGTTTTCGGCTGCGGCCATTCTTGAATCACGCGAACCTTGTCAGGGTTGATTTGTACTCCTTCGCGTCCAACAATATCTCCCAAGCATGGAATAGCGGCAGCACAGAACACGCACTTGCTAAGTTTCACGAAAAACTTCTTCTCGTACAGCTTCTCGAACACTCGATCAAGTGCATTGAGGTGCTCCTGCAAATTAGTACTGCGAGTGAAAACATAAATGTCGTCGAAATAACTCTGGCAAATATCCGCTAGGTCACTCAAAACGCTTCTAATTCCATCATTGAAAGTCGCTGGAGCATTGGATAATCCCATCGGTACAACCAAATACTCGTATAAACCATCGGGCGCTTGGAAGGCCGTGTAGGGAATGTCGGTCTCTCTCATCCTGAATTGATAGTATCCACTTAGTAAGTCCAAGCAGGAGTAGTAGTACGCTTCCTGCATTTTCTCCAGTATCTTATCTTTGCGAGGCATCGGCATGGTACGACGAATGGTATTAAAGTTCATCGCTCGGAAGTCGTGAACGATTCTCCATCCATCGGGCTTTCGCACACAAAATGTAGGTGCACCGTGAGGAGATGTTGACCGTCGAACATAGCCCACACTTTCCATCTCTCGCACCCACCGCACAATTTCTGCTTCTTGGGCTGGCGACTGCCGCCATTGCTGCCGAAACACCGGGTCATCACTTTTTATATCCATCTTGTGGAGTCCATACTCCACCGGTGGCAGCTCCGGAGGTAATTTTTGTCGAAACAACCCTGGATACTTGCACAAATACGGGTATACAGGATGCTCCTTCAAGTCCTCGATGTCTTTTGCTCGGCTAAGAGGTTGTGGTGTCGCTTCGGGTTGGATGATAATCACGTATTCGATCGACTTGCCTTTCTTCAGCATCCGACGGAACGTTTTAGTTGAAATCAATCTCGTCTCGCCGGTCTCTAGAGAAAAATAAGTTGCATCTTCCTTGTTAGAACGTTTTGAAGTCTTGCATATCCGCCGGAATTTTCGATCAGCAATGATAGTTCTGAGTCTCTGCTTGAGCTGTGCCCTGCTGGGTCGAATGGAACCAGTCCTCCAATCTATTTGCGTGTTCACCTTTTTCAACCATGGCATACCGAGTAACAGATCGCGACTAGCAGGAACAGGCAGTACGAGAAACTCTGCCGTATATGAATCCATGCCATCACTGCAAATTGTCAACTCAATCGTCTTCTTTGGAACAATTTCCGTCGTGTCGTTCGCCATCGTCAAGCTCAGCGACACATCATGTTCACAAACCAAATCCTCAAGCGAGTGATGACTCACAAACGATGGGCTTACTACGTTGATAGAAGCTCCACTGTCGATAAATCCACTTGCACTCTCAGATCCAGCCACCATTTTGACTCCACATTGCATCCGAATGAACGGTTCTGATGATTCACCGTCCACTTGGATAAAATGCGCTCAATCTCTCTCGTATGTTTGTCCCGTTCATTGGGCTTGGGACAGTATCTGGTTAATCGCCCGTCATCAACCAGATCTACTCGTTTAAATGAGCTGAGTCACTCAAATCTTCCACGACCAATTTGTCCACCAACGCAAAGTATTTCGCCTTGTAGTCGGTCTTGTCTGCATTGCCAGACTTGCGAGCCGATTGCTGGGACTGGGGACGCTTGTCTGGGTACTTTGTCCAACAGTCGTCGGGGTTGTGATACCCATTCTCACAGTGGTGACACTTCTTCTTCTTCCCACCATAGTTGTTCCTGTAGCCGGAGAATTTGGACGGCGCAGTATTAATCTTGGACGCGGGTTTTGCTTCGGGATATTCGCCAGTCGTATTCTTCGCAGTAGTCGACTCGCTTTTCTCCTCAAGGCGCCCTAATTCGACTTCGCTGAATCCCTCAGCGATCACGTCCTCGAGTGTCTCCGGTTTCTTGCGAAGAATGTGTTTCTTCAAGTTACTGCTGCTCAGGCCTTTCAGGAAAATCTCTTTCGCGAAAACGGGATCAAGAGGGACCAAGCGAAGCTTCTCCTGAAACTTGGACACATATCCCTGATATGAGCCCCGTTGTTTGAAGTTCAGCAACTCGTTCCTCAATTTCTTCTGAAAATTTGGCTCCTTAAAGTTCTTCTCCATCGACACCTTCATGGCACTCCAGGTGTTCATTGTCATGGGGCTGGTCATGAATGTTTCGTACCAGGAAGCTGCATTCTTACGAACACACTGTCCGAGTTCAAGACCGAGAATGGCATCGTCTGCAGCGAGGTTGTAGCCCTTAAAAGTGAAGTAGGACTCGAACTGGAAGAAAAAGCTATTCAGCTTCACTCCATTGATGTCTCATTCAAACACCGGTGGCTTCGACTCCATCTTTCTCAGCTGGCGTGGAGCTGATGTAGCCATCTCGACGTCTTCATTCCGTCCAGGAGGTGCACTTGGCGGTTGCGGCCTCACTGGAGGTTGCTGCTGCATGGTAGCAACAGCTGCGGCGGTCTGATGTACCAATTCTTGGACTTGACCGAAAGCACCAAAATGGGCTTGCAATTCAGTGATGGCAGCAACAGTCTGGGAGACTGCGTCTTGAAATTGACTGACAGCTGCCGTGTTCTGCCGGCTCGACTCTTGAGTCGTTGCAACAGTCTGCACTAACGCGTCAATGCCCTCGAGAATGCGGTCCAGGCGGTGGTTTACTTGGCCCATGCGCTCGTCAATCTCGGCCATCGTTTCTTCCACACGCTCAATTCGCTCACTTGTCGGGTCCGTAGGTCCATTGGCCAGAGCAAGCTGTCGAGCGGCTGCTTGTCGTCGCGTTTCCATAGTCGTTGGATAGCAATTTCTACTATGTCGCAATAAGTCGTCACTTATTGTTTGGTAGCACTTGAGCAGAGGTTGTTGTAGCTGAAGGACTCAGGCAAGATGCCTTCGTAGTACACGTTCAGCAGTAGTTACTTAGAAGTAGGTAAATTGAGATCTGATTGCTTTGACACATTGTTCGCTAGCAGTCCAGACTATTTGCTCAACTACTCTCCTTGCTGCTCTGCATGTACGCGAAGTAGTTCAACTTGAATGCTTGCACTTACCTTCAACTTGCACAGCCGATAACATCTCGCAGATGTCGTGTTCGCCCACGAGTAATCTCGTGTTCAACGAGAAAGCATGGCGTCCGAGCTGCTAACAGACACACGTGAACTCTGTTCCACTAATCACGATGTTTTCGTGACAAAACAAGCCCGAGGAGGTTGTCGAACCACGGCGCTGATTCGGTCGGGGTATCCGTTGCTCATCATTCTTGGCGGGCAAGACCCGACGCATCGCAACCTCTGGAATCTTGTAGTTGTGAACATGGCCTCTTTTACGTCGAACCCGAAAACTGCGTTTCCAACCTCCGTTGCACTGCGGTGGAAACTACACAGCCAGGAACACCGTTCATTGTATTGAAAATCAAGCATGCAGCAGCTATTACTATGTGCTTAGTATCGTGTGGTTAAGTATGCTCTTGATAGCTTCCGAAAGCATTGCAAGATCATATCGTTAAATGAGTTGGTGATAATTACATCATGGGTTCCTACTTCGGCATTTCGGTTGCCTTCATTTTCTTCATCTCAAAGAAATAGAGATCTTCCTCAGTGCAGCATCGCTGCTCAATGGCGATGGCATTGATGGAATATGAAAGTGACAACTACGATTTAAAACAGCAGTAACAATTATTATAGCCGATGAAGCTGTTAATCACTATCGCTGTGCAACACAAAAATGCTTTTAAACACAAAGCCTAAATCAGCGCAATGCTCCCGTATGCGTAGGGTTTGAGTGTGTGTTTGTGAGCCAGAAACCAGTTACCACAACTGTAAGCCAAGAACTTTTATTGATCCTTCGAGCTGCGAATCCCCCGGGTCCACCACCCGGGTCCCCTAATTATGTTCCCAGACCCAGACACCGACGTAGATACCAGGGCCTTATGGCTTTTAAATACAACCTATTTATTCGTATATAGCTGCGCAATCGTTGCTAGAGCGATATTGATATAGGCACGTGATGCTGTCCCCGACTGGGAGGCCCTTTGAGGTCCTTAATAGATGTAAAGCGCTTCTTAATAAGGGCCTAATAAAGACTATTTTCGTACATAACGCCGCCTCAAAAATACAGCAACGCTACTCCTGCCTCCGCAATGTTATCGTTTTGCAGTTTGGAGATATGGGTAGCCTCACCACTAGTGTCCTTGATTACTGCCCTGGAGCTGCAGAAGGCTCGCTAGAAGCTAAGTGGCAGGCTTAGCAATAAGCAACAAAATGGCTCTTGTCTGATCCTGGTCGGGTACAGCAGTCACTTTCATTGATATAAATATGATCGCACAAAATGGGGGCTCGAAAATTGATTCATTTTCATAAAAAATACTTCAGTCCATTGGATTCACGCCATCCTCGATATCATTGCTGTTCACCATCTTCGCTTTATCATGCACGTTATCCTTGATGACGACAGCAACCACGCCATCGCTGTGTGCGGTTCTAGGCAAGAAACATTTTGATACAAAATTGAAGAAGAGAAGTGCAGGTTGCAGACACGCACTGACAAATTAGGAGGCAAAGTAGCTCGTCAATATCGCTGCATTGTTATGTAGATCACAAGCGTATACAGGCTGAGAGACAAAATATCGTCTTTCGCATTTTTTTCTCACAAAATATAATCCTTTTTTTGAAGAGAGTCATCACAAGTGACTATTGAGCTAAATTTTATGAATACTTCAAGTAACTTACTATGTGCAAGATAAAATTCCTAACAAAATGTAACGTTGAAGTACTCCACGATTGAGCAACATGAATGGACCATTTTTTGCGTTTCATATGTGATTACTTTGCGGCACCGTCGCAATCACGACGACTAGGCTACGAAAGAGAGACCGACTTTGCTGTGCTCAATCCGCCCGATCGGAACCACGAATCGTTGGTAGCTCACTCTTCAATTTTCAAGCTCCCGACAACACTTCGGCCTCCCCTCAACTTGCAACCGCCCGAATGAAGCTCTTTCCTGTCATCGCTGCCGTTGCTCTGCATGCCGCTGTGGCGCTTGGGAATGACTGTTGCACGATTTGCATATGTCCAGGACGGTAGTTCCACATTGTTTGTGTACAGCTACGTACACAAGAATGAGCGTTGAATCATTAGCTTTGCGAGTTATGTTATGGTTTGTAAACAAGCAATGATTTGCGTACCCTCTGGAAAGAGCATGATTCCTTTGAGCCGAGCGTCCTTGTGAGAGGCGTCATATTGCTTGATGATGAATGTTGGGAGTTCTGGAGGCAACGAGACGACAAGACATAACTTCAGCGTCTGTTTGGACAGATATCGTTAGCTCAACCCTAAGATGAATGGCAAAAGTGACCATGGGCGTACCTCGGTAAAATCATCAGTCAGCACTGTCGGGATTATGTCGGTAGGAAGCCAATCCAACTCACAGACACTACAGGGCTTCATCTCACCGGACGCCGGCGCCATCGCGAACATAGCTTCATGTTGAATGCTCTCTAACCTTGCCGCAGTTGGAATGTAAAAGTTCCGACTAGCATCCATATCTAGCAGCTCTGCATCCGTGTACACGTCCGATAGATTGGTTTGGGTCTTGGATGAACGTGCTGATCTCGGTTCTACATCGCAGCCACTGTCTGAAGCGTCGCTAGAACCCGAAGATTCCAGTTCGTTCTCAAAATATCTCTTTTTTACGTCTTGACAAACTCTTCGTGGCACCTCAGGCTCTCCAATACACTGTGTCAACGTCAACACCCGAGGTTGAGTTGCTTGGGTAGCTTCTGGGCAAATCTCAGCATGCCCACCGCGGTTAGAGCCTCTTGCTCCTCGAAGTGCTGCTTGTTCCTGAAGAATTACTCTGTTAGCTGGACAGCGTCGAATTCGGCGAGTTTCGTCGGAGAGCGGGGTATACTTCCTCTTTGGCGGCATGATGCAAGACCAGCAAAGAGGGCTTAATGATACCAGCAATGCATTCACATGAGGCACAACAAACAAAGGGTGTACATTGTTGAGCATTCAGAGGACCAGAAATTTATGGATGAGCCACAAGCTCTGACGCGTTGACGAAGTGGACCATATCTTCGGTAACGATCCAATAGGTACTGAGGTTCAATATGCCTAGAGATCACAAACTCACTCACGCGCCTCCTTGAAACGGCCTCATTACGCTTTCGTGACCACAACACCGTGACAAGATGCATGATCGCTATTGAAGCTTTATTTTGACTGCATTTTTCGGTAGTTCGTAGTTCCGCAGCATGCATGATCGATGATAGTATATCACGCATCTAATCTAGCGTTTTGATATCGTCATCGGCTATACGGCTTTCCTATCTAGTAGAAAAACAGCAGTTCTTTGTTTCAGTAAGTTGTGTATAATGTAGATCAAGTTTATTTAATGCACATGTAGTAACAACACTTGCAGTCAAATCCAGTTCACCGGAAATCGCTCTTGAAACGAAGCGGTATCACTGGTCAAAGCCGTAGAGTGTTCTACCCTGGCGTTTGATCGCGTACACGACGTCTGTGATCGTGATAGTCTTCCGTTTAGAATACTCCGCGTATGTGATTGCGTCGCGTATTAGGTTGCTCAGATAAACGCGGAGTACAGCCCGGGTCTCGTAGTAGACCAGCCCAGAGATCCGGGTCACCCCATCACGCCGGGCAAGCCGCCTTACAGATGCGTTAGTGACGCCTTGAATCCCGTCAGGAAGAATTTTCACATGGCGTTTGGAGCCTGGTGTTCCACCCTTGTGTGCACCTTTCCCGTGGCCTACCATGGCCGATGCAAAATCGCAAATGAGAGCGAAAGGCAACTCGAAATCGAGACGAGAACATCGCCAGCGAGATTGGTGGGGCCACTATCTTATCTTCGGGCTATTACGTATCTACAATTTCAACCACGCTTTGGTCTATAGAGTCCAGACAGAACACAAGCGGCTCAACACACACAGCAAACTCATGGAGCGTATTAACTTAGGTAGAACGTGCAAAGAAGCTTTCTACGGTTAACTTCAGCATGGCAATGCTCTGTAGTACTTCGCGGTGATGGCGTCCTGCCGCTCGACGATCGGATTGCCGTTGCTGAAACAGCTCGTCCAGCTGCGTGTTTGGGTTGCTCATTCCGGTTTGTTGTACACGCAACGGCAGTTGCTTGGTGTCATTCGTGTCGCGCAGTACATCTTGGCTTACCTCTGCTGTGTTGCATCCTGCTATGTTTAAGCTTAATGGGGGCAGCGCAGAGTGGCAGCAAGAGACGTCAGTTGGCAGAACGCACTTCACCATTGCTGTTTGTTGCTTTATCACGGGTATCGGCTGCCCCCTTCGCGTTGGCGTTGCCAGGTACATCGTCCGATACTTTCGCTTAAGACTGATAGCATCGCGTGGCTTCCATTGGGGCCCTTTGGCTGCGTTGTACGCCACAGCCATGGCCTCCCAATCTGCCTTTGTCGCTGGCGCAAGCCTTCTTGCGAGATCCAACAAGAGCTCTATCTCCCTCGTGCTGTAGTTTGTTGCCCCTTGTCGCTTGGTCATCTGTATGTAGGAGAAGGTGAGTACGCTGATCACACAAACAAGCTTTAAGCCGGCTACGTTCTGACCTGATTCTCACTGGGTGAGTCTGGAAATGACTCCACTCGCAAGAAGGGCTGGACGGTCGCAATTATGTATCCATCATGTATAATACAAAGTGTATCCATTTGTGAAAACTACGTTCTGCCTGGATCAACTATGCAAACTTAACTGCAACTACATTTTCTGCCTGGCGTGTTTTACGGAGCCGGTAGTTCCCAAGTCAGGTGGCTCGGTCGCGTCGTGAGCTGACATTGCGTATCCGCGTATGCTTGCAGATTGGTGTAGTCGCTGATCTCCACGACGCACCCTGGAGGAGGAAGTAGCTCCGAATCACTCTCGATGTTCCACACCGTAGCAGTCAGCAGCATCGAGTCGACATCCTGGCGATTGGATTCGTACGGGTCGCGAAAAACCTGAAGACTTCGATTAGTTGCGCGCTTTTCTCTTAAAGTAGCAGCAATACAAACCCACAGTTAGCATTTCAGACAGGCTCTCCGGTGCATTGGCATCCACGAGGTGAAGGCGGACGAATTGCAATTGTTTGTGCGTGTGGGCGGAGATCCAGAGAAGCCGCATACGAATCACCGCGTGATCGCGTTGTTCTGCGTCTTTGATATGGCTCTTCAATCCTAGTTTTGCACAATGTAAGCCGCGAATTAATTCACTACGGCTCCATAATTCTCAGCAATACGCACCGTCCACGGTGTTCACAACAACCGAGGGTGGCCTTGAAGCCAGCAGTTCCCTCATGCGCTGGTACGGGGTTGATGTTGTCGTGGGAATACCGCTGTTTAGCTTACTTATTTGAGCGGTACTGACAATCGCTTCTCTCACGACTGTTACCAGGGCGGGCTTCTTCGACTTTCGCGTGAAAACTCTCGGGGGCTGGGGTGGCTTTGCTGCCATCATTCAAAATGAACAATGAGAACCCGTAGTACGTTAGATTCTACCTGTAAGGAGGCATATACATAACTGGTTGTGTAGGTTGGACAGGTGAGGCCTAGGCGTATACCGCATCTTGCTGTACCTATTGGCTCGATCTTCCAAAACAGAAGCATTTGAGGCTGCAAGCAGCTGCATCTCCACTGGACACAGAATCGACGTCGTGGTGGGCACTACAACACCGTTGGATGTAAATGAGAGGTCGGGTGCAGCTCGGTCTCCGCTGTCAGGGTTGCGGCGTCTGACTTCTCCATGTCGAGAGCACTTCGCTCTTGAAGCTGCAGTCCTACTACACTCTGAACGTGTGCAAATTCTGCTTCCGCCGTGAGCAACACACAAACCTTTGAACTGGGCCTGCTTTTCACATCTTGGCTCGGAGCATTGGCCACCTCCAGTATGATTCTGACACCTGCCATTCGCTTGAGCTTTGTTGACGCATCCAGCGGGACATTGTCAGCGTTCCATCTGCTCCAGGCCCTTGGACGTTGCTCGAGCCACTACTCCACATTTGCCCATCGAGCTTTCACGAAACACCCGCGCACCGTATTTTTACGGATGAGCCGTCAATGCTGCAACTCGATCAACTGGATCATATCTACAGAAGTGAGCCAATTCGTAGGGCTAGAACCGCATGACCGTGATGTAAGTTGATCGGGATACTGCTCCGACAATATACACAGCAGCTAGCTGCATGCACCCGTGCTCGTTTGCCATGATCTGGTTTCCTTTTACGACCACGCCGCATTCACAGTATAGGATAGAAACAGTGAAGCGAGCCCCAACCATCGGTGTTGATGTAGCGCTTCCTTGAGGCACCAACGCACCATTATTTTAAGGATGGACCACCAGAACTGAACCTTGTCGAAGAGGATCATATCTATCGAAGTAAGCCAATAGGTACTAAGTGGAGAATATAGTGCGCAACTCGTGAGAATTTGCAAGGGACTTTTAACGACGCGTTCGGTCCCCTGTTGAGTCAAGAACAGCGATCTGCCAATATGCATCGCCGCTTGATATATGCACTCGTGCTTATTTTCAATTTCACCCGCTTCCCCACACTACCCTCCATCAACCAACCGACCCGTACCCATGCACGTGTATCAACGGTTCGAGAGAGATGGATGCGTCGTGTTCTACAACGCTTTCCGCGAATGTGTTGTCAATCAATACAGAGCATTGGCTCGCTAGACTACCAACTGGGCCGCCGATCTCCTACACGATGTTGCCGGCGAGGGGTTCATGCAGAACCTGCACGAGGACGAAGCTTTGTCCGAGCATGAAGACATGGACGATGGAGATGGTCTGGATGATGACGACGGCCTAGTCCACGACGAAGCCCTACTTCATGCTGCAGTCGCAGACCAACCGGCCCGAGCCATGTCACGCTCACTCAAGCCGTACTATCGAACCTTTTTCATCAATTCAAGCGCTCACGACTGGGAATTTATCAAGGCCATCCCAGGAACGTATGAACCTGCTGCACGACGCGACTTCACATCAGTGCCAGAGGGGGCTGACGTTATGGATGCGAGCTCTTTGCCGGGATCGATTGTAGTGGCAACTGAAGATGACACCTACTTCTACGGGTTTGGTTGGAACCACCACACCGCCGTGCGGTCCAATCGTCGACTCATTGAACTCAATAAGGGTGATGTTCTGCTCTACCGTGGTGATTTCATCATCGCACTGGTTGCCTACGAGTCCAACAACTTGTCACTCCGCGCGTATCTGGACACACCATTTACGGATCGACCGACCAACCACCATCCGCAAATTGTCAGGGAGTTCGACGATGTTCGTGTCGTTGAGGACCCGTTCTGCTTTGTCTACAAATGCGCATTCAAAGGAACCCAGCTCGCCATTCGCCGCCACATCAACCGTTTCCACGGTGTGCGGTTCCAGCGCCCTGCACGTCCCAGTGGAGCTTTGATGCTCCTTCACCCAATGTGAACTTGCAGGCTAGCCAAGCATTGCGCATTGTAAGTTTGTTTAGGTTATGTTTGTTTAGTTTGCTGCTTCCACAATGTCAAAATGTTTAATGAACGGTGTCAGATAGTATAGAATTATGTTGGGAAAAGATTTCAAGTATAGGCTTATTCCGTATGCTTAGCGAGTGTGAATTGAAATTGGATATATTGTACGCGTAAAACTAGCGGTGCATTGCGAGTACCATCTCTGTTGTTGCAGAATATGGGATGGAGTGTCACCGAGACTGCACCATCTTCATGCTACTCCAAGCCTGCTGTGTTTAAAGGTGTTCACAGCTCGTCGCGCTCTCGCCTTTTAGTGCTGAATTCTCCGGTGACGAAGCGTCGGTGGTCGCTGCCGCCCTTGGACTCGAACGCGCGCCCATCGACGTGCTCTTCAACAACGCCGGCATCTACGCTGCAGAAGATCTGCAGTCCGTCACCAAGAAAGCGTTCATACACCAGTACGGCGGAAACGCAATGTGTCCTCTGGTGCCGACCGTGGGACTCGCGGCCAAGAACCACAGCAGCTTCACCGTGGCGCAAATCGCGTTCGTGTTGAGCAGTCTTGGTAGCAGCGTCGAGGAGAACATCGACTTCTTCGGCCAGTCGAACGGCCCAAGGCTGTGCTCAACAAGAACACCCGCTCGTGGACCAACACGTTTGTGGCTTTGAATCCGGACTACGTGGACACGGGTCACAATAACCACTCAGTCTGGCTGGTGTCGTCTGTGTCGGCCGAACTAACGATCGTGGGCGACCTGACGGTGTAGGCCATGGGGAGGTTCTACAGCGCCAACAACACGTTCGGCGCCTTCGAGCCACCGTGGTGATGTAGCTGACGGCTCAGTACGGAGTCCTGAGAGCTGAATCTGGTCACGATTGCGATGACCTGTTCAATAAGTAACATACAGAAAATTTAGTGCCTCTCTTAACCAAAATATACGCACCTCACTGCATAAGGCGTCACGTACTACCCATCTCGTAGCAGAGCTGAAGCCGCCGCAGCATTCAGCAGTAGCTACCTCTGCGCCAGTAGACATCACTGCAAATAACCAACAGCACGAGCATTAACTATTAGTCATTAAGCGCGCACTGAGCTACCAGAGCTGTGTGCGCGTACCCGCTGATGCAGCGCTGCCCTGTCAGTGCGGGCGTATCCTGTAAGGTGCTGCTGGCTTGAGCGTCTGTGGCAGAAGTGAGAATGAGGCGCTCACTGGTCATTGCACGCACGTTTCTATTTCTATTTGATTCCTTCCATTTTCTATGGTGGCTCTTTCGTGTGTGATATGGTCCCAGTATACAAACTCAAGTCGAATGGCCAGCATCCATATTTAATCTCTGCTCTGATTGGCCGAGAAGTCGGCTTCGATTAACTTAAGCGGGAGTTTTTGGCGTCTCATCACCCACCCCATCTCCACCCAAAACGACCCTTCATGCCCTCCAAAAACACTGTGACACCCCATTCAAGTTAATTTCTATCAAGTTGGTCGATACCAGTCTGTTGCAGTCGTAACTTTAACCAGGAAAGTACCGTGAATTGCTGAAAAAGTCAATAGCCGCGCGGCTTGAATAAAGCGAAGGGAGGATTATCGACGTCTGAGCACATTCAGACATCTGAAGGGTCGTCCCGTGCGAGTTTAGCGCATGGATCGTCCTTACAAATGCCAAGTGAGCGGATAAAAAACACTGGTGTGCAGATAAAGAACTGCATGTGCATACACCCAAAATTCATAAAAATCACCCCAAAATTAAAAAAATCAAAATGTGCGCCGTTTAGAAACGCTCCGAGTCCCTAAGGCTGAAAGAAATCCACGATTGAGCAACAAGTGTTGAGCATATTCTGAATTTCAGATGTGATATTGTGGCACCAACCATTTCGTGCATGCTTACATGTATTATATGAACTGAACTGTGCCAACTTGTGGTTGAACTGTCAAAGAATATGGACGTTGGCAGTGCCCCGTGGAAACGGCCTCAAACTATAGAGTTCGGAAGTCGCTGGCTGGAGGCTATGCCTGATTGAAAATTTGTCTTGGTCAGGATATTTGTTGCTGGTCTTGGGTGTGTCGTCTTGCATGTTTTTCCAGAATGGGGGTGGCGCATTTGCCTTACTGGTTTCCTATTGAATTTAATCAACGCTTCGACGACTTTCTGTATTTCCTACGAAGTTATTTGCCACGTGACTGAGATGAATTCCGTAAATGTTGTTGCCGTCCCGGGGTGGTCTTCACTTTTATAGGAAATGTTGGCTAATGCGACATCGAGTTTGGCTTCAACGTCGGTCGGACCCCGAGGAAGCGACAAGGGCTCAATTACGCAACCCGGTGTGGATTCAGCTACCCAATCGAGTCCTTCCTTCCAGAAAACTTGAGGCAAGCTAGCAGGAAGTGCCTTGGCCGCAAAGTCGAGCAAACAAATGGCCAAATCGAAGAGATGTATCAGTTCATGAAGTCAAGTCGAAACAAAGTAATGGTGCTGGAGCATACTGACCACGTTATGTGGCCCGTTGAAGCAGCGATGATTTGGCATTACCCGAAAATCTTGATACAGCGTACAGTACTCCCAAGCTTGATACAGATGTAATAAGAAGTGTATTGATGCATTACGTATAAGAACCAATCTTCTTGGTTACTCTGCGCATGGCCACAATGATGCTACTCATACAGCAGAAGTTCTACTGTAAATCGAATTTTAATGCTACGTAGTACTTCATACATACATGTAGAAGTACATTTTTGATGTGCTCTTTTAAGACTTTTACGAGCACAGCAAAAATGGTCTCCAGTGATTGCTTCGTATGTTAGCAAGAAGAAATCATAGAAGAGGCATCGCCGCGGGATTACGGTTTTTTTAAGTAATCGTTGTAGTGCATTGTAAAATAATACATGTTGTATGGACACGAACGAAACAATCACAACGACTGGATTACGACAGAGATGCCGATTGTGATGTGCTTGCTCCACGAAATTGGCACCGCGAACCAATGGCACGAACTCCATTCTCCAATTCGCTCGCAACCGCAACACTTCATCGACCTCCGATCTCCAAAATGAAATTCTTCCCTGTCGTCGCTGCCTTCGCTCTCCATGCAGTTGTGGCACTTGAGCATGACTCGAACGCCGACTTGGCGTCGGATTCGCAGTCGGGCTCGATGTCAATCGAAGAGTTCTTTAAAAGCCAAGGGATCAACTTTACCTGGTTCGACTCGCTCCCTGCGTCGGAATCGGAATCGATGAGCGCTTCAGCTTTGGGCTCGGGGTCCATGGAATTTGAGACCATCGAAGACGTCACAACCTACATAGGTAACATTGTCGACGAGTGGGCCCCTGGCGTGTCAAGGATTATGGGCGACTGGGCGAAGCCCAACTCGGTGGAGTTTAAGAAGTTTCAAAAGAAAATGAACAAGATCAATGCTTTTGGTGGTTGACGCCATGGAGATGTCAGGGTCAGGGTCGGACTCGATGATCGCTTTGGAATCGCTGCTGACTGAACTGTTGAAGGAAATGGACAAAGTCAACACGTTTGTGAATGAACTACGTGCAAAACGCCTCTGCGGACGCGGGTTCGCTGTCCATCGGCAAACTTCTGGATGTGGTGGCAATTTCGGAAATGGCGGCGTTAACCCAAGGAAGCGACGAGGGGTCGATCACCCAGACAAGTGTGGATTCGGCCACCCAGTCGAGCCCTTCAGCTCAGAAAACGAGGAATAAGCAAACTGAAACTGAGCCAGCCGCAAAGTCGACCAAATAATGGTCGGACTGACAAGAAGTACCGGTTTGTGAATTCAGGGCAGGCATGGTGAAATGTTGGAGTCATATTGGGGGGGGGGGTAGTCCAATGCTGGTTTTGGAACTTAGTTCATAAAATACAGTGTCAAACCTTGATGGAGTTTGTATTGTGCATGCATTCGTTGGTTTGTGGCAAAATGCCTTGCAAAGTGGCTACGTGTCCTGAGACATTGACAAGAAATATTTGCCCACTAAGTTTAAAAACAGCATATTTAACCCTCACTTGACGCCATTGTGCCACGAAATGTTCTTTACATGTAGCCATTGCCTCACTTGCATATACTATGTAGTAGTACAATTTTCTTTTCGACATAGGAAGTCGTTAGGGAAAGAACTAAGTGACACCAATGTACCTCACTGAAAAACGAAATACAATCTTCTTTTTGAAGAAGTCGTATTGGTCGCTATAAGAGTCTTTGGAATCATGTACTTTTGCATTTTGCCAGTGTAGAAGACTTCTCGTTGTCCGTGTCTACAATCAGCATTTCGGTAGCTAACTAACGTTATTTCTCGCTTACTCACTGGTTTAGAAGCCGAACGGGGACACCATTACGATATTTTAACCTTTGCAGTCTTCATTTTGCGTGCTTCCGTTTGAATACTCTCAGTTAGGTTCGGCCGCCGAATTTCTCGGTCTGAAATCTTTGCCAATGCTGGCAATCGATGCGTACGAGCAAATGAAGACGAAAACGGTTGAAATGATTTTGTTGTTTTTGTGTACTTAGTGTAGATAGATTGCAGTGGTCGACCAAGTTGAATACTTTTATCATCAAATTTTGAAGCAACCCCCCAGTGACACGTTCACAAGTTCATGCTGCTCGACCAATATTAACGACCGCTAGTAGACACAAACGTACGTAACCTGCAAATGAGAAATGCAAATGATGTTACTCGAGTTTCGATATCAGGGACCGTTAGTAGTTCACAACCGACTGTACTGCCTGGCGTAAGTGCAACAATCACGAGAGGATCGTTTCTTGGTTGGGATTGATATAGTTAAGAGGAAAACGTGGTAAGGCGCGATGCTTATGGTGGGTTGGCCAAGTGCAGTGCGAGTTACGAAGGCGAAATTGTGTACTAAGTAAGGCGAGGGGGGGCAAGAACAATGAAGTCTGCGGTTATCTGGACGGGCAAAACATTCAAGTGCAAACCAATCTGGTTGTGGCGTTTTCCACTTGTTGGTACAATGTTTAGGGACGCTTAGGCTTTTAAGATAATTGCTGGATACCCTACATTTCCTCGCTTTTAATCAACATCGCCACGCGAATGTCGAGCTGGTCGTGTCACCTCGATGGTGATTAATCTTGCTTTATCCGATCCGTCGGCGGTGGTTTTCCTTACTCACTCGGCGGATTCGTGCCCGAAGAATTTGCTTACACTCGCTTGAAAGTAAGAATACTTCGGCACAGGAAGTTAGCGCATACAAATGCACACATATGTAGTTCCTTTTTTCGTAGACCCATAACTGCTAGGATAAATGATCGGTTGTGCCATTGAGTATGTGGAGTTCAGCGAAATCGTGTGAAAGTTGCACCGTTTCAAATTTATGCTTGACCGGAACGAGGATGTAAAGAGCCCTTCGCTTTCTACACTAGATTCTGTCGTCGGATAGATTCCTGAAACTTGTTTTCAAGTTGCACTACTCGTGTTTAGAAATCAAAATGTTAGTCTTCAAATGCTTGTCGATATTGTTGAATAGCATACGCATACTGCGAAGTACAACATAGTTGTTCATCGAGCCTGCCCCAGACTAACACGTGCAAATGGATAGCGTTGAAGTATTGATGCTCTATTTCGTGAAACTGAATAGTACTTCTCAAAACCATGTACTAGATTAATGGCGTAACTTCAACACTCCAAGCATCCTACCAAGTTCGTGTTGACTTCACCAATTGGTTCATCCCTTCAAAATTGACCAGTTACTTGTTCGACTGTGTGGCTGGCGCGCTTTCAGTTAGCTTGTCGAAAGTTTTCTGAAACGAGGGGCTCGACTGGGTAGTTGAATCAACACTCGTCTGCGTGATTAAACTATCGTCGCTTCCTTCCGTTGACGCAGAGCGTGATCCGGAAGCCGAAGTTGAGCTGGCGTTCGTAAGCGCACTCATAATTTCGTCAAGGGTCATGGCGTCCGGCTGTACATTGTTCGCCACACTGTCGTTCGCAATGTCAGTGACTTCGTCGATTTTCTTCGAAAGCTCATCCAAGATTGATTCCCAAGCCTCTGCCGACTCCCACCCTGTGAACTTTTTGATGTCGACCAGCAAGGCATCCGTCTCGTTCACCTTCTTTTCATATTCCACGGAAATGGGCACCCCCCACTCGGCCATCGTCTTCGTCACATTAGCGAGAAACTCTTCCGTCATGTTGATTACGTAGGATTGAAGTTCCTCAATGCTTTCAAATTCCACAGACCCCGATCCAGAGGCCGAGTTAGCTGCCGAATCTGATGCCGGTCCCGATTCAGGCAGTGACTCGAGACCAAGCGCATCGCCATACAAGGCCATAAACTCTTCAAATGTCAGTTCGAACCCCGACAGAGAGTTCGAACTTGAGTCGGCGTTCAAGTCTTGTCCATATGTCCCAACAAGGGCGAATGCAGAGACGACGAGGTAGAGAAGCTTCATTTTTGGTGATTGGAAGGTCGATAAAGTGGCTTTGGAGGCCTGGTGGCAATTGAAGAATGAGCTTTCGCTCTTACCAGTAGTTTGCCATGCCGACTTGGCTTGATAGAGCAAACCCAGCCAAATTCCCTATCTTCCGTAATCCACATTTGTCAGTTCGTGTCTGTAATCACCGCTGCTCTTTCGTAAATTTCGGTATACATGTATTGATTTTCCAGCAGCCACATTCGGTTGTACAGTACTGCTAAGGCCCATTCCCAACCGGCCGCATGCGGTCGCATCGCATCGCACAGCTTTGTACTATATAGTCGCATGCGGCCGCATCGGTTGGGAAACCGGATGCGACCAAATAATGGGCGATGATCACTGATTGGTGGGTGGGCTATCCGACAGATTCAACAGAGCGTCCATTTTCCAGAGAGCGACGCGCAGAGGAGCACCTCGCGGCTGCATTTCACCTGTACGAGCACTTGCTTCATATACATGTCGTAATGAGAGGTTTTTGACTACTGATACGTATGTCGGGTAAAACCCAGCGGCTTGTTCCCGTTATAATTCGAATATGGTGGTAGCTCCCAGCAGCTAACCACGATATGCACGTCTGAAGCATGCCCGCCGGAGACACAGGAGGCTCACCAAGAGCTCTTCGAGCAGACTGCAGCGGGTCAATTGCCAATTCATGTCCAACTAGCGTTAATAATCTCTCAAACCCAGCGAAACTCATTCGATAGTACTGTTTAAACTCTCCTTCAAGAAGTAGACGCTCGGCGTGCATAGCCCATTTGATCCGCTCACGAACGACAGGCATAGTCCTGCCGCTTCTCCTCCGACTAGACGCCATGACCAAGACGACAGTTGGCAAAATGACAGTGCAAAACTCGGTCTCCGCGGACGGACGTGATTGGGAAGCAGGAAGTGGGCAAAACATTGAATAACAGCGAATGGCCAGAAGTGTTAAAGTCTCTTGTGTTCCTGGTGAAGAAAAAAGTATTGTAAGAACACCAAGCAAGTCTACGTTGAAGCCATTCTCTCCTATTTTGCTAGTCGATTTTGCTCTCATCCACACAATTTCAGACATTACAAGCAAAAGTGATTCATGAGTGAAAAATATGAGGCTCGATTTCGTAAGAAATAATTCTACGTTTCCACAAGCTCACCAATCTCCCCACAAACCGATACTTTCGTTAGTCCGACTGTTTATTTGATCGACATTCCGGCAGGCACACTTTCAGTGTGCTTGCTCTCAGTTTTCTGTGATGTTGGGCTCGATTGGGTGGCTGAATCCACACTCGTCTGCGTGATTGAACACTCGTCACTTCCTTCGGTTGACGTGAAGTCCGATCCGGACGCAGAATCCAAGCCCAGATCAGCAATGGCCAGCATATTCAGGAGCTTATCGATGGTGAGAGACCCTGCACTCGCCATCTTTGCCGAACTCGTTTCCACGCAGTCCTTCACAAAAGCAGTGACGTCGTCCATTTTCTTTGTTAGTTTAGCCTTCATCGGTTCCAAGGTGAACAGGGATTCGACAGAATCTGGCAGCCTCTTCATCTCGACCAACAGGGCATCAATCGCATCCATTTTGTTTTGGAATTTCTTGAATTCTACCGAGCTGGGCTCGACCCAGTCGGTCATCGTCTTGGTTTTGTCGGCGGACCACGTTTCCGCACCGCTGATGATGTAGGCGGCGAGGTCCGTAAAGATCTCAAAAGTCATGGGCGCCGAGCCCGAAGCTGAGTCAACCATCGAATCCGATTCCGATGCTGGCAGCGAGTCGACCCACGTAAAGTTGATTCCATGACTCGCAAAAAAACTTTCAATTGAGGTGGAACCCGACTGCGAGTCTGACACCGATTCGGTGTTCGACTCCTCTCCAAGTACCACAACTGCATGAAGAGCGAAGGAAACGACGATAGGAAAGAGCTTCATTCTGCTTGGTGGAGGTCGACGAAGTGTTGCTGGTGGCGAGGAAATTGAAAAATGAGCAACAATTCTTAACAGGAACCGCACATCAAATCGGTCTCTCTTTCGTAATCCGGGTGTAGCTTTTTTTCGAGGAAACAAAGTATGATTTTCAAGGAAATTAGAAAAAGGATGAAACGCGAGGACCTATGATGCTTTAGCGATTTGCCGAGGACCTGTTGCACGTGATTTCCAGCCATTCACGCAACTGGACCAAAGCCACTAGTGCACCAGGGCTGGCGGGCTCTCTCAGATAGAACCAGTCGCTGCCTGTCCTAGCGATTTGGGTTTGAGACTGGAGGTGTTCGTGTACGTAAAGTTGCACGGCGTTCTGGGATGGTTTTGTGCCGTAAATCTAACGAATCTTGTTGCGGTGTGTGATAATGCGTAACCAGCAGAGATGGACGGCAACGATATAGCATACGGAAGCGAAAGCGATGTCGCGTTTGCGTCGTGGGACGAGGAGGAGGTTGTCCCACCCACCAGACGCCGAGTGTTTGTGCATGCTTCGACGTTCAATACACTTCGCGCAGCAAAATCCGGGATCGATACATTTGATAGCAGCACGTACAAGTTCTCTTACAACTACGGGAAGAAAGGTCACGGACAGCGTGTGTATAAGTGCATCTCACACAAAGACTGCGGTAAGCGACTCCGACTACGCAAGGATGGAGACGTAGAATTCAAGATAGAACACGCAGGACAACATGGGGTGGACGGCACAAACGCCAAAAAGCGAGGCATTCACGGAGCCTTCAAGTTAGAAGTTGCCGATATATTGTTTGGCTGTGGTCCCAAAAAGTGCCGTAAGATTCGTCAAGAACGATACGCTGCTCTTCCTGAACTGAGCAGCATTCTTCCAGATACTACCCAGCTCAAGAATCATAAGGCACATTTGAAGTCGTCGCTGGCAGGTATGGTTTGCTCAAAGTTTGCTTACAGATTAATACGCCAACATGTGCTACTGAAAACCTTAATCCTGTATGTTTACCTTTTAGATGGATGGGAGATCAAGAACATTGCGAAGCTTTTGGAGTGGGCATTTCCTCGCATGTGCTCAACAAGAGCTGAGTTTTTCCTCCATGGTGGGGATTTCTTTGATTGGGGGGATTTTGATGCTGCTTGTGATGCCCAAACATTTTACAAGCTTTCTCGAGATTTTCGACACGAACTCCTTGTTTTAGAATGCTTCGAGCATGCCATCACCACCGAAAACGGCAAGAAGGACTCGTGTTTTGGACTTGTGGTAACGTCACGACAAATTTTCAGGAACGTACTCTACGCTCATAATGGTCAGTGCAGCGATGGCATCATCGGCGCCACGGACGGAACCTACAAGCTCCATTTTGGTATGGTTATCTAGTTTTTATTTCAATGCGGGTGTTGTCCTGGGTATCTTTGATTAAATAATGGTGCTGTGTTTGTCAGGTGGATGGACTTTGGTTGATTTCGGGACGTATGGATCTCACTACGACCGAACCCAGTACAGCAAAACGTTCCTACCGTGGGTGTAAATGTTCGTTAGAACCGAGCACCAGGTAGCATACACTACCATGTTTGCCTCAGTACAGAAGTACGCACAGCTTTTCTTTGGAATCGATTTACAGTTAGCGTACGGCAGCTTGGACCGCACGGCTGGAATAGCTAACGCATTCGTGGAGGTATGGCCCGAGATTATTCTGCTGAATTGCTATCCGCATTTCAGCAGGAAGAGCCGCGAAAACCGTAGCCGCTTGAAAGACATGGAGTTTTATGAGACCAACGTGCTGGTGAACATTCAGTACCTCGTGGAAGCGCGCTCCAGAAAGCAGTACAATGCTCTGGGTAAGATTTTTCTCGACTACTGGCGTAAACAAGGAGAAGGTGACTATGCCGACTGGATGCAGCAGTACTACATGGGCAGTATGTGGGGAAACTGGTTCTACACTGCTGCTGTACCTGGTTTGACTCCTTCTCAAAATGCGATCGAATCCCACCACAAAGTCATCAAGGAAACCTGCATCGATTCACTTCGTGCAAGTACTGCTGTCGTTCTGAACGACTCGCTGCCTCGCGTTCTGAAGTATCACGAAGATCAAGCAATCCAGTTAGAGCTCCGACATTTCTGTGAAGGCACGAACCAATTCTGGAAGTGGCACCGACAATTTTAACCTTTACTGATCTCTGTGTTTTTTGTTGTTGTGTCAGGTCCTCTGATATGCGTTGAGGTGGAAAATGCCCAACGACTCCTTTTGAATAATAAGAATTACTACTCGGTGAAGGCGCCCTACACAAAGGTACTCACAGGCATTCTTTTCAACGCACCAGATTTTCTTGTCACGACAACCAATATTCATGGAGCCCCCATTAATCGGCAGCGAGCGCAGCGGTACGATTTCGAAGTTCACAGTACTGTAGCTCCGAGGAGCGTCAGCGTTATCTAATATTCTAACTATGTTTGTGATAGGTACTTGAACTCGTTGAATGGCAAGCTTCCGCGAGATATCACGGTGTTCAAGGCGCAACTTTACTGTTTGTCGCTATATCATGTGCGTTTATTGCATCTAGAGAAAACTGTCCGATTATCTGCCACACCGAAGTTCTCGATGTGCCAGGTAAGCTCAGTGTACTTACCTGCAATTAACGTTTTCACTGATCACGTGCAAATGCTTAGTGCAGATTGAAAGCATACGAGCTAAATACTCGTGCGAGTGCAAGACTTTCGTTCACACAGGCTGGCAATGTTGCCATATTATAGCAGCAATGATTTTGCAAGGAGATATCTCTGTGGACGGAATGCTGAAGGCGTTACCAGTACGCAAACCAAGTGGGGGTCAGCGAAAGCCGAAGGGAGCCTTATCGGCTGATGGTGCCGAGTTACACCAGTTTTCTGTTGACGCACTCACACGTGAGTTTCTACGACATCCTTTAGCGCCCATTAATTGGACTGTCATGAAGGAGTTTCCAATTTCCAAGAACGACATCGCTGGACCGATGCACAACTTGCTGGGCAAGGTCATCTCATGGGCAGAAAACTCTGGGCTTTACTTTTGGCTGCTCAAGTTTTCTGGCTTGCGTCGCCTTCAAGTTGATTGCAACACACTCGCAGAGTTAGTCCATGATGCCTATATCCACGGCGCGGACATCACGGGTCCAATTTTCTTTGAGCCAGAGAGAACTCCCGACTCGACGGAGGGTAGCAGTTGTGTTTAGGCAGTGCTGGCACAATGCAGCTCAATACATTTGCACTTCTCGATTTGTTACGGCCTCTGTTGCTACGTTTGCTGCTATTCACCTGTACTTCTGCATGAATCCTTCCTCGTTGAAAAATCCGTTTTGGGCGGTGTTCCTCGATTAACCATCATTTTGCCATGTTCCTCGATGGAAATCCTATAGTCCTCGATAATACCAGCTTCGTAGAGATCACAGCCACGCCCTCCTCCCTCAGTTCATTAACCGACTCGACGAGCTTCTTCTCCTCGCTGCTAGGCAGCACCGTTCCCAAACCTTTCTGCCGTGCCTTCTTTTACTAGCGCCACCGATTTCACTGCAAAGTGTTTCAATTTGTGCACGCTTACGGGGCCACCCAAGTATTATTGTGCGCCAGCCTTGAAAGCTGGCGTCTGTCTAGTCGGGGTAGAAGAATTTAATAGTTCTGGAGATGTCATTGTGTTGGAGGAGGTGGTTAAGAACCAGCAACTTCTCCGCTGCCGTGAATGAAGACGCCTTGTGTGTGTTTTTTTTCTGCTCGTCCTTGGCCTCCCGAAAGCCGCTGCCGCCCTTTCGGGCGTCTCTTTTGCGCAGGAGCCATCAAATGGCAGTGTGGATTGCTGGACGTTAGCTGCTGTATGTGATGACTTCGGATGCACCAGTTTTTGCTCTAGTCGACAAATGGGATATTTCTATTGGCTCAGCGGCCCTGTATGCGATGACATATAGTATGCGATGACATAGGGAATTCGGTAAGGTTATCTCGTTGACGGCGGTGTCGTGAATGGCTGTGGAGGTACAATGTTTCCGCTACACGGGTTATCGTTGGTGGTTTTCATTTATATGAACGGTACACACTACTACTACACTGAGATCAGGCCTCGATGGCAAGACGTTTGAGCATTTCCTCCATCGTGTCGTCCTTCTGGATGTTGCTGGCGTTCTCGCAGATCTTGACGTAGGCGTTAAACAGCTCGCTGCCAACCTTCTCGTCGACTTTGTGAGCCAGCGAATAGTTAAAGCTGTTGACAGTCGTCGAGAGCCAAATTGTGGACGACGTGGCCACGAACGGGATGGCGCAGAAGGCAAACATGTCCTTCACCTTGAGCTCACCGCTGGCAGCCAGAATGTGCTTGGTCTTGTAAATGTAGCGGCCGAGGTTGGAGATGGTGGCGTCACCCGTGCACGAGCTCGGGACTTGAAGTCGCCGAGGAGAGAGCCGACGTTCGGCTTGGTCAGCTTGCGGTCCATGAGGAAGCACGGCATGGCCATCTCCAAGAGCTTGTCGCCCTGCTCGGCCATCTGCTGCTTCGAGGTGCGGGCCAAGTCCCAGAACTTGGCACTCTTCACCTTCGGTGGCCAGCCACAGCAGCGGCGTGTTGGTCACGTAGAGACCCACCTGACGCTCCTCGGCGGGCTCCGGCACACGCTGACGCATGTTGTAGCAAATGTCGGCCACGAACCGGAACGGGCCGTCGGTCTCATCAACTTGCTTGAGCTTGTGGTCAACCTTGCTCGCATGGTAGAAGGCCAATACCAGCATGGGGATCAGCGCACCACCAAGTGTGACGCCCTCCGCCTTACACTTCCGCAAAGTATCACGCATGTTGGTGGGGGTACCAGCGTGGCTGAGCAGCGTGGTGCTGTTCTGCTCGAAGGGAATGCCAAAGTCCTTTTGGTCCTCACGCGGGGTCAGCACAGGCTTGAACACTTTCATGAAGTTAACGAACGCTGAGCCGCCCACGAGCGCCACCTTGGTCTTGGCCACGGGTTTAAGCCACCACGGACTTGTGAACCACATATCGTAGAGCGACGGACGCAACGGGAACTCCTTGACGGGTTTGGCCGCCTCGATGGACAGCAGCGCCACGTCCTCCAGTGTGTCGTTGATGAAAATCTGACCCGAGTCACCGTCCGACATGATGTGGTCCGAGAAGAGGAAGAAGCGCGCCTTGTTTTCCGCCTTGTTCACCCACACCGTGAGGTAGAACATGAACTGCGTGAAGCGGTCGAACGGCACGTGGGTCTCCGTCTGGACGAAGTGGTTCCAGTCCTTCCAGGCTGCGAGGTCCTCCTCCGAGCTGCCAATTTCACGCACGCGCAGCAGCTTCTTGCTCGCGACGTCGTCCAGCGTGATCCGTGGCTGGATTTCGGCCGTGAACTCCTCGTCCTGGACGACGAGCGCACGGAGCCGCGGGTGGCGGTTGAACGTGCGCATGACCGCCGTCGGAAGGAATTGCAGCAATTGGTCCATGTCACCACTGATGCCAATGGCGCGGCAGCATTTGACCGACACGTCCCGCGCCGCAATGCCGAAGCGATCAATGGCACGCAACGGGAATCGGCGCTTGCCGTCGTCGGTGGCAATGCTCGCGTTCGAGATGCAACTCATTGGGATTCGGTGGCCAGGAACTTGCGAAGTGCGTGGCAGATTCAGGAGTGACCGAACGATTGACGCGCAGCAAAAGGAGCCGACGTCCGGCTGGGTCCAGCCCAGCCTGGGTAGGACCGACAAGTTGTTGTTGGACAACCCATTGTAGCAATGCTCCACGATTGTCCGTAATTCAATACATGTAACGTCACCTGTCTCAGTACTTGCAGCACGAGGATAAAAGATGAGCTAAAACAATCGAAAGCCATAGTTGTGCATTCAGTTGATATCATGCGCTCCACCAACGAAAGGAAACGTGCGTACCGGTAAGAGCACGCTGCTTCCGGTTCACGAGTACATCCAGTGGTGAGCGAGACGAACGCAGTGCAGACAGCACGAAAGCGTGCCATTGCCGGTGCCAGCAGCGTCACAGCTATGCCATCGGGACGAGAGACGAATGAGTGGTCATAAACGGTCGAAGGAAGACTGCACCTCGCCTTGAGCTCAGAGGCTACAAACTGGTAAGCCCGCCCCTTCGTAATCCAGTCTTGGTGACTCGATGATTGTTACTGGTTGTTTGTACGGTCAGCGTGTTGTACACATGTACTTAAGTATTAAGAACTGTACCATTGGTCCCGGAATGAAATCCCACCTCAAATACATATAAACGCTCAATAGTGGTGCTCAATCGTGGAATACACCCGCAGTTCGATAAGAATTATGTTGCAATGAACAGCATTTCAACACGAAAGTGCGACAGACGACACTTGTCGATACACGATGGTGATAAGTTGGCCTTGTGTATTTTGTTTAGTTGATGCTTTTCCTGTGGAAGCCTTTGTCCATACGTGCATGCGATCAAATTTGAAATTTCTTAATATTATGCAACGCAGCATACAGCTATAAAGTGTCTTGTCAAAAGAAAGTCGAGATTTCTCGTTGTCCGTGTCTCTAATCCACAATTCTGTAACATACTTTATCGCTAACTTGATGGTGTCGAAGTCTGAATACCACCTCGATATATCAACTTTTCAATTGTGGTTCGGCGTATTAATAATGCTTCCGTCTGTACAAAGGTGGTTATCGAATTAATCCCTGTTGGGCTGTTCGTTCCGAAGCACTACCAGTAAGAGATCTTGGTATTACATGTAAGAACCAACATCTATTCTTCTACACGAGGTAGCGCAAATCCCCACCAGACCTTCAGCCACAATACCTCGCCCGATCGGCCACCATCGCCATGCGTGGATATTCGTGCCCGCGATCACCACCCTATAACCGAGGCGAAACTAGGGCTACGCGAAGGCTAAGATAGGTAAACCGTTGATAAAAAGGTAGCATTGAGCAACAGTGTGTCACAGAGTAAATATTGCATCAGCCATTTTTTAAGATAACACAACAATAACATTTGTTAACGCAGCAACCCGGATCAATTTCATTTTGTTTATACACAACACTTGCACATCTCCTGCGGCTGCGAAGCAGCCGCAGCATCTGCGCAAGCTTTATATCAACAACTGATCCTCCTCTATGTCGAAGGTTTTAGGGCATATTTGCACTTACAAAACAAACCGCAATGAAACGGACCACACGCTTTCTCTAACCGGTTGTAACGGGTCACACAAACTGGTGTGCGTTACATACCTGAGTGTGGTGCACACACGTAATGTGGCACACACAGCTAGCCCGTCGCCGACGTGCTCAGAGCCAACCAATCGTGGCTCTTGCATTTTGTATAGGAGTAACTATAGGTGTCTTGTAGTTTGTATTGCAGGCCAAACTAAAGCCCTCCTATAATATATTCAGTCTAAAACCTACCTAATCTTGGTCAAGTGTCCCCTTAGACCAGGGACTGTGAACTGCTTGTTCACTTGGAGTTTGTATACTCCTGAGCACACTTCCTCTGTGCAAGGTGCTGTGCGACCCCGTCACACTTGGTAGCACTTGTAGTCAATCCACGCCTACGCGGGTAGACTACCTGAACCTCTAGCGTCCTGGTCAACATGGACCGGAATGAGTTTCCTCATTTGAACGACTCGCAGTTCGAGTCCGTTCGGAAGATGGCAGGCATCTTCGGTATGGAAGCTGTGCAGAGCTTGGTGGCGTCAACGCTGGCCGAACAGGTCGAAAGCGTGAACGCGTTTGACATGTATGAGCGAGGACTCATTGAACATGTCCGGGGAACCTTTCAGGCTCCCGCGGTCGAGTCCAAGCCGACCCAACCTAAGCCGTTGCGGCTGAAGGTGAACCCGTATGAGGGGAAGGAAGGTGAGAACGTTCACTTCTGGGTTCGAGAGGTAGAGCTCGCCGTGGACGCAGCTCTAATCTCGAGCGAACGACTCCGAGTAGCGTTCGCACTCTCCAACCTTAGCGGTCGTGCAAAGAGTTGGGCGTACACGCGCGAAGCGACTACGCCGGGATGCTTTGCATCCTGGGCTCAGCTGTGTGAACAGCTTCGTGCCGCGTTTCTCCCGGTGAACTATGAGTATCGCCAGCGCTCACGCTTTCTCTCGTGTAAACAAGGGAAGCGTGAGCTGCACGAGTACATCCAAGAGATGCGTGAGCTCACGGCATCTCTAGTGGGAAACCCACTCCATGAACACATCAAAGTGACGGTGTTCATGGACGGCCTCCAGGTGGGGCCTGCCCGCACGCAGCTGTTCCGGGTGCAAGCTAGAACCCTTGAGGAGGCGATTCAGATTGCGCTCCAGGAGGAGTACAGCCACCGCCAGGCTCGTACGCCGGCGTCGGCATGGCCGGGGAACTCCGTACCGGGTACAAACCGGGCGAACCCCAGCGGACCAGTCCCGATGGAACTCGGGTCCGCGGAGCAGCAGGATATACGCTGCTATGGCTGCGGCAGGCTGGGGCACATGAAACGTGCCTGCCCCGCTGGAGGACAACCTTAGCGGTTTCCTTCCAGGCCTCTAGCTCTTAAGGGCCGCTGGCAGAAGCCGCGACCCCGAGGCCAGGGGAACGCAGGCAACCAGTAGGGGCGGGGCGCCCTACTGGGGAAGATCTAAGTCCCCATGAGAGGTGCGCGGGTGGCGCGCACCATGGCGACTTAGCCCCTGAGAGTCTGTGTACTCGAGTCGGCGAAGGGCAGCGGAGGGCTGCGTGTAGTACACGCAGGTGTACGAGGATACGGATTTCCGTTCCGTGTCCTGATCGACTCTGGGGCGTCAAAGAACTTTGCACGCCGCCAGACAGTTGCTCGCAACAGCAACAAGTTGGCCGATGCTCTGAGAGAGAGCAAAGGCAACGGGACAGTGTCAGTCAGACTGGCCGACGGGAAGGTGATAACCATCCCTAAGATCCACATGGATCTTGCTGTGAAGTTTGAGGACTTCGACAGCTCGGAACAGTTCACTGTTCTGGAGATGGAGTCGTACGACTTGATCCTGGGCATGCCCTGGCTCGAGAAACACGAGCCTGGCGCGGCAAAGCGATTGGCGCTAGCCGGCCTGCCGTGTCCGACAGAGCATTGGTGAGTCATGTTCCCACCTCTGTCAGGGCCTGGGCCACCCGAAAGGGGCGCCGGGATGCCGAAGCATCCAGGGAGTACTTGGGAGTCGTCGATGTCTTGGACGACTCCATGAAAATGGCTGCAGCAGGAGCTGAACCGGACCGAGCGCGGCAGTCCATTGCGGACAGCCCTCGGTCGCCACCGGAGCCAAGACCGGTGGCCGAAGCTTCGGCGGTGTCGACGCTGACGAGCGTCGACCGAGTGGGTAACATAGTTCCACACACGGTCGCCCAGACCTTAACTGAAGAGGAAGACGCGGAAGGCGCTTCCTGTGTAGGTAACACAGTTCCACACGTGGTCGCCCAGACCTTAACAGAATGGGGAGACGCGGAAGGCGCTCCCTGTGTGGGTAACAAAGTTCCACACGGAGTTGTGAATACTCCCGATGTCCCTAGTGAGACTTCACATGACGTGGGTAACGAAGTGCCACGTCACGGTCGCCGACGACGACACCGCCGTCGCCGCAAGTCGAGTCTGAACGCTGTTCAGACTGAAGTCGCTCTTAGCGACTCGGAGCCCAGGGCCCGGGCTCCTCAGACGCGGCCGGTCGAAGAGTGTTATCACATCTTCGACGGCGTGACCGGTATGCCAGTCAAGGCAACAGGCATCCACTTGGAGCCACTGCCGGAGGTGTCAGAGTTGCTGAACCTCGAAGAGATGGCGGCAGAAGACTTTCTGGCCGATCTCAAGGCTGGCAAGATCGCAGAGCTGGTTCTCCTTAAGCCGAAAACCACTCTGGAAGAGATGAACTCCTCCTCTGTCCTGGACGAGGACGTCCTCGAAGAGATGAGGAAGCGACGCGAAGCGTGCTTGGGTTCTGAGATTCTCAAGAACCCTAAGGATCCGGTGTATCCTTTGGTGAAGGAGTACGAGGACGTGGTGTCGAAGGACCCACCGTCACAACACCCACCAGATCGAGGAGTTCGGCACGAGATTGATCTCGTGCCTGGCACAAAGTACTGTGTCACGAGGCAATGGCCTCTACCGCGCGAACAGTGCGAGGTCATTGATGCCTTCTTCGTCGCGAAGGCGAAGGCACGCATGGTGCGGGAGTCGAAGTCCCCGCACTCGACGCCAACCTATTGCGTTCGGAAGCCGAACGGGAAGTGGCGTCTGGTTCACGCTTACAACAAGCTGAACAGCGCAACGGTGCCGGCCCAGACACCAATCCCACGAAAGGATGTGTTGTTGAACAACATGGCCGGCTGCGAGCTGTACAGCGCTCTGGATCTGGTGGGCGGATACTACCAGATCCTGATGCGTGAGAGCGACATCCCGCTCACCGCAGTGAGCACTCCAAGCGGTATGCTTTGGGAGTGGCTCGTCATGCCACAGGGTCTGTCCAATGCCCCAGCGACGTTCAATCGCTTGGTCACGCAGTTGTTCAGACCGCTATATGCGTTTGCACAGACGTACTTCGACGATATATTCGTCCATAGCCGTGCCGAGGATGGCAAGACGGCTATGGAGGTGCACATCGAGCACCTCCGTCGAGTGTTGGAGGTCATGAGAGCCAACAAGCTCTACGCCAACATCGACAAGTGCGTCTTCGCGTCACCAGAGATCAAGGTTCTCGGTTGCTTCGTCAGCAACGACGGCGTTCGGACCGACCCAGAGAAGGTCAAAGCCATTGCGGCTTGGCCCACGTCTAGATCTCAAAAGGATCTCCGGAAGTGGTTGGGCTTGGCCAATTACCTCCACAAGTACAGCGCGGGGTACGCGGGTCTAGCTAGACCCTTGTCAGACCTTCTGAAGAAGGACTCTGACTGGCACTGGGAGCGTCAGCACCAAGATGCCTTCGACAGCATCAAGGCTAACCTTCAGCAGGCGCCGGTCCTGGCACTGCCGGACGAGACGAAGCCGTTCAGCGTCGTCTGCGATGCCTCCGACTATGCCATCGGTTGTGCATTGCTGCAGAACGACGCGGACGGACACGAACGAGTCATCTCGTTCCAGTCCAGGCAGCTCAAGGCTGCCGAACAGAACTACCCCGTTCACGACAAGGGACTCCTTGCCATGAAGTACGCCCTTGTGAAGTTCAGGGTGCATCTTCTGGGCTCTAGGCCCTTTGTGATCTACACCGACCACGCATCCCTACGAACGGCGACCAACTCGCCCCACTTATCGCAGCGGATGGCGAGGTGGCTGTCGTTCTTCGCGGAATACAGCTTCCGCGTCGAGTACAAGCCGGGCAAGCTCAATGTGCTTGCCGATGCGTTGTCACGCAGGCCTGACTACGAGTTGGCCCACATCACACGGGTGACAACAGATCTTTACGATCGGATACGCATGGCGTATCGTGGCGACGAATCTCTCGCGCCTCTGGTACGGTTCATGGCCGCGGGGAAGGGCGCTAAGTCGTCGTGGCTCTCGCCGCGATAGCGCTCCCGGCTCCACCGGTATGAGTGGCAAGATGGCCTCCTCTACTATCGGGTGGAGCCCAATGAACCACCGCGAGTTGTCGTCCCGGACGACGAGGACATCAAGTTTGACATCCTCCAGGAGGCGCACGATGCGCCCTCCAGCGGACATCTCGGCCGCGAGAAGACCTTTCTGTCGGTCTCGCAGGCCTTTTGGTGGACCCACATGTACAAGTGGGTCGCACGCTACGTCAAGACATGCGAAACATGTCAGCGGGTGAAACCCGCGGGGCACTCCTCCGCCCCATTGCAGAGCTTGCCTGTTCCGGCAGACTGCTGGAAGTCGATGAGTCTCGACTTCATCTTCAGCCTTCCCGCCGGCGAGCACGGAAACACCGGTATTTTGGTGTTCGTGTGTCGGCTGAGCAAGATGGTTCACCTTGCTCCAGTGCCGGACACGGTCACCGGTGAACATGCCGCACGGCTGTTCGTAGATGGCGTCTTTCGCTATCATGGTCTGCCAGAGACGTTTGTCTCGGACCGTGACCCGCGGTTTACCGCTGCGTTCTGACAAACGCTGTTCCAATTGCTTGGAACTAAGCTGCACATGTCCACAGCTGATCATCCTCAGACGGACGGTCAGACTGAGCGCGTCAATCGCGTGCTCGAAGACACTCTGCGAAGTGTCTGTGCGGGAGCTCCTCGCACGTGGTCTGAGCAGCTCCCAGTTGTTGAGTTCGCACTCAACAACGCGGTGCACGCGTCCACCCGATTTACGCCGTTCTACCTGAACGGCTTTCGCCATCCCCGGGTGCCCATCACTTTAGTTGGGAGCACCGATGGCTCAGTCTTAAGTGGGGGAGAGGCTCGGAAAGCCCTTTCCTCCCAGGTTGCTGAGTTGCAACCGGTTTTCTTGCGGAAACAGGTGGAGTCCTTCATGGACACACGGCTGAATGTTATCAGCAGGGTCCGCGACGCTATGGCGGCGGCCCAAGACAAACAAAAGGAGTACTCGGACAAACATGGAAGAGGAAACTTAAACGTGTTTAGAGTGGGTGAGTTAGTCCTACTCGACACTAAGAACCTACCGCTTGATGCCGTCTGCTCGGTGGGCAGCAACAAGCTGAAGCACCGCTTCATCGAACCGTTCACGGTCCTGGCTAGACATGGTGCTGCGTACACCATCGATCTGCCGAAGTCGATGAAGACCCACCTGACGTTTTACGTGGGTCGGCTGAAGCGATACCATGACCCACTGGGTCCGGCTGTCCCGCTGGATGCGGTTGACAGCCGTGGGGAGGAGAGCGAGCCTACTCGAAGCGAAGCGGGGCCGCGCGGCCCTGCCCGCGGTAGTAGTCCTGTTGGTGATACGCCTGTGGCTCGTACACCTGGGGCTCGTACGCAGAGCCCCCATGACGTGAGCCATAGTGCGGCAGGGAGTACGCGTATGTCTGCGACTCCCAGCGGGACACATTTGTCCGAGGAACAGGAAGGAGGTTGTCCACCTCCCGGAACAAGACTTGATAGTCAGATGCCAGGGCTCGACGGTCAACGCGGCCATGGAGACGCTGTACTTCGAGGTGTAGGTCTCCTATCTCCTCACGGGGAGCGGCGAGGGCGAGAGGGTAGCTCCGTTGAGCAGCCCGTCCGCCAGGGCCGAACGCAATCTCGATCGCGTACGCGCGGTCGTGGAGGAAACGGATCTCCTCCTGTTGCACAGCAACCAGTTGGTCCGGAGACCCAGTCGAGAGGCGTCAAGCCTCCGGTCTTGCGGACAACTGAACGGGTGAGGGCTCCGCTCGCCCTACTCGACCGTAATGGGGAACTCCACTACCATGTCGAGCGAGTTCTCCGAGAGCGGCGCTCGAATGGGAAGCGCCAGCTCTTTGTGAAGTGGCGCGGGTACCCGACATCACAGGGTACCTGGGAGCCGATCGAGCGGCTCCAAGTTGACTGTCCGAAGGCTGTCGCTATCTGGGAACAGAAGCGGCGGCAGCTTCGTAAGTAGTCTGCAGCCTCTTACCTGCAGACTGGGGTACAGGGAGCCAACGAATAGGGTCTGTACCCGCGCTCATTACGAGCGCCGGACTGAGCACCACGCTTCAGTCTATCCAGCTCTTGGTGAAGCTGGCGTTTGCCCACGAGGTGGCCAAACTGGACACGGAGGTCCTGCTTCTCGCGAAGCTCATTGAGCTGTGGGAGGAGAAGCCCTGAGGTGAGACCCATTGCCAGAAGAGGTCTTCGGCTTGGGTCCACGTGGTGGTGTTACCACAGGTAGCACCACAGGGTGCTCCAAGAATGAAGGAGCGCCGATGCTGGCGTCGGGGTGGGTAGTACCCCTGCGGGTGGACGGAGTCCCCGCTAGCCCGGCGAGTGCGAGCCATCGGCAGCACAGTGTTGTGCGTGCGCGACTGAGCAGCAAGCGGACGCTTTGTTGTTCATCGAGATCGGTGGAGATCTCTCGGGGTCATGAGGAACCCCTCCCTCGGACTCAAACTCGGACGAGGCGAACAAGTTCTGAAGTCGAACTTGTTCTTAGTCATCTCTCGATGAGATGACCGGGAAGCAGTACGCTTCCGCACACTCGAGTAGCTCGGGCACGCTCGTGGCCTTCGGCGAGGGTAAAGCCCTTCGACTGCGGGGCGTTGGCGATTGCCCCGCGTTGGGAGGCATCGGTACGGCCTCCCACTTGAACGCCGAAGCTCATCGAGCCGGCTGGAGGCTTGGGCTCGTCGCCCTCGTCCTCATGGACCAGCGGGCTGGTCTTAGAAGCGGCACGCTTCTCCGAGTCGCTCTCGTTGATGTCAAATGACGAGAGTACTGTCGTACTCCGGGAGTCCCTTCGTTGCGGGGACTCCAATGGACGAACCGAGGTTTGGTCGGTCGTCTGTCGGTATCCATGGTGACCGACGGCGTTGTGAGCACCAGCTCGCAAGTGCCAATGAAGCCTTGGGCGACTGGGTCGCCTCCGGAGCCGCGTCGGTGGCTCCCTTTTGGGTTAAGGCCCTGCCTTACGGCTTGGCGGCTTGACTTTGGCTTTGCAGCCTTAATCCGGCGGGGCGCTTGCGCGTCCGAGACTGTGCCTTTGCAGGCCACCTCAAGGGTCGATGGGGAGACCGTGGAGCGCCTGGCAACGTGCCTGGCGCTCTGTAGAAACAGCGACACGGAGCGAACGAGCTCGGCCGCTTGTCGAAGATTTTCGACTGTGCGAGTGAAATGTGAGCGCACATTTTCACTCGCTCCCATTGGACGAAATGTGTTTCGTATCTAAGTGGGGGAGGATGTAACGGGTCACACAAACTGGTGTGCGTTACATACCTGAGTGTGGTGCACACACGTAATGTGGCACACACAGCTGGCACGTCGCCGACGTGCTCAGAGCCAACCAATCGTGGCTCTTGCATTTTGTATAGGAAACTATAGGTGTCTTGTAGTTTGTATTGCAGGCCAAACTAAAGCCCTCCTATAATATATTCAGTCTAAAACCTACCTAATCTTGGTCAAGTGTCCCCTTAGACCAGGGACTGTGAACTGCTTGTTCACTTGGAGTTTGTGTACTCCTGAGCACACTTCCTCTGTGCAAGGTGCTGTGTGACCCCGTCACACCGGTGTTACCGGACCACACGAATAAACCTCCTGGGGAGGCAGGTAGGCACCGATACCCAAACCGGTATTACCGGACCACACGAATAAGCGGCAGATAGGCACCGATATCCAAATTGGTATACCGGACCACGGAATTAATCTGTGTTGGGCTGTGATATACAGCAACTTCCTATCTCAGTATAATCTATCTAAGTAGATCGGGATTTGCCCAGGTTACTGGTACACCACTACTTGTTCGTCGAGAGATCTGCTTTCCCAGTATCATGAAACACACCGCATTAATACACATGCGTCGCTTCCTTGCCAGCGGCCGATGTCCAACGTGAAGCATTCCGACTGTACCGAGACCGGGTTTACAGCTGTCCTACCAGGGCCCCACTCTCGGAACGATTGTTGTGGGCCCACGACGATGACTACTTGCGCATAAAGGGGCTACAGTGGTGGGTTCTACGCACTAATCGCTTCAAAATGATGACTCAAGTTGTCGCCACTACGATGACTGCTTTTCGGACTGGCGCCGCTAGGATGGATGGCGCGCCCAAGGCAGCTCATAGTGCTAGTTAGGAGGGGCTGCTCTCTTCTTCGCTAGGCCGGCTCTTTCGACGACCACTGCTTTCCCTTTCATTGTCCATTTCTTCCGCTAAGACTCAAGTTAATCAACAGAACGCGTTTATTTTACACTCTTTACTTCCGGCCTACAAACTCTCGCTAAAGTCCTACACCCTCCAGCCCGGCAGATACTCGACCCCGGTTTAGTGGAAGGAGCGGGACATTTGGTGGAGAAGCAGGGTAGCTGCTTCGCTGAGAAGGACTTAGTGCGGCACCGAAGGTCGTGAAGACTTCGATCGCTGGGAGAGCGATCCCCTGGATTAATAGCAATTCCTGCTGGAAACCCTTCTTGAAGTGGAGAGTAGCCTGCGCTACTAAACTAAGTGGACTGTTCCTGTCGGAAGCTGACGGGTTGGAGATATCGGCTCGGTACTCAGCAAGGAGAGCGCGCCTACAGCGTCTGAGGAAGTGAACATGGACCAGACTGGCACAAATAACGACGACCTAACTGGGCAAGAAGCCGAGTTTCGAGATGCCAGGGACGAGCAGGTCGAGACTCCGAGACAGGAAGCTGGCCCGCCTCAGCCCACGATTACTAGGACCCAAGTGGGTGGCCCGGCCACCGGCCTCGAAGTGACTGTACAAGATGCACCTCGTGCTCCCGGAATGAATCTTCGGCGCCGAAGCCTTCCGAATCTGTTGACCCCTACGGGACCTGACGTACGGGACGTGCTGCAAGGAGCTCTTGAAAATACCAGCCGCCGTCACTTGGGCGACCAACTTCGGGTGCTTTGACTACTGCCGCGCATGACCAAGGTGCTACTGCCGGCTTGCCCCAAGTGAGGCCTGCGGGTCCTCCTGCTGTGGCTGCTCCGTCTCAGGGCGTTCCGCTAGGGCCGACTAGCACGGGCCCGCCTCAGCCGTTTCCCACTATGACAAGCACTGGAATAGGTGGCGTTAGTGCTCAACCGTGGCCTCCGAGTGGATGGGGTCCGGCCGCGCCGATGCCGCCGACTCAGACGACTCTTCCTGCGACTGGGACTTGGGTGCCGCCTGCACCGATGCAGCTGCCGCCGCAACAGTACGGCGCCCCGGTGCCGCCAGCTCCGAGTTTGGAGTTGAATGCTCAAATGAGGGTTATCCACAGCAGCAAAGGCGACGGCAGCAGATCACGCGAGAGCTTTGGCTCTGACGTGAACGTGGTGAAAGTGTTTGATGGTAGCATAACCCATATAAACTTTTACGACGACAGTGTGCACTAAACGGGCTTGAACGACTGCTGTCCCCACGGAAAAGTATTGGACAATCAAATGCTTAGGATCGACAATACCAGCCATGCACGATGTGATACAACGCTGTCGTTTTACTGCGTCATCGTTGCACTCCTCAGGCGATTGATTGCCGCTGCCAACTGGACAGAGGTACACATCGAGTAGCAAGTGAGTCTTCGGTGAAATTAGCTACCATACCTATACGGCCTCCACGTACCTCAAGTTTTCGAGGACGGGTATAAAATCCAGATTTCTTGTGAGTACCAATGACGTCCAGCGAGCCTGTGCGATCAATCTCAGCCTCTAGCATGTTCAGCACCTCCTACACACAGCATACAACATAGACTAGAATGAGTGAATCTTATCGATATCAAAGCTGAATACCGGTAGCTGATCTTACCTCCAAGTTGCGTTTACCGTCCATCAGCGAGCGCGTCTTCTGGATTGCATCAGCAATGGCGCGCACTTGGCTGGGCTCCACAATTTGTTCCACAGCACTCAAGTCCAAATCCACCTACATCACAGTCAATTAAAAGTGAAAACGTGCTTAAACTCGGCCCACAAAGTAATTGTACAGTACCTCTCCGTATTGGATCTTGCCAAGGCCGCGCGAGACAACCTTGCCATTGACCTCAAAGCCTCGGCTAGTCGGAATGCGGGACTTAAATCCACCAAATGTAGCGTCCTGTCGGATCTCACTATGCTCGCTCGCGATCTTTTTCGCCTCGGTAGTCACATCTCGCGGTTCGTACGAGTCCATCATAATGACATGGTCAGCTACAGAGAAATAGTCGCCAGCGCCGCCGATGACCAGCACGGACGACACGCCACGCTGCGTGTAAAGTGCGCGCACCTTCGAGATAAAAGGCGTAATGGGCTCTTTGTCCTTCGCCACGAGCTGCTGCATCTTCCAGTCACGGATCATGAAGTTCGTAGCACACGTGTCCTCATCGATCAGCAGCGTCGTTGCGCCGACCTCCAGCGCCTCCACAATGTTAGCAGCCTGCGACGTACTTCCAGAAGCGTCAGCAGTAGAGAAGCGAGTCGTGTCCTGCTTAAAAGGCAAATTGTCGATGAACGCGCTGATATCGGTGCACACGACACTGCGCGAGTCTTCCGAACGAATCTTGACCGCATTCGGATCCATCACCACGAACTCCCGTCCATCGGAAGGCACGTGATTGTACACGCCAACCTCCAGCGCTTTCAGGACCGTACTCTTTCCGTGGAAACCTCCTCCCACGAACAGTGTGACGCCCTGCGGGATGCCCATTCCCGTGACGACGCCACAGTTCGGCAGCGTGAACGTTCTGCTCAAGGACTTGGGCGACTTGAACGCGATGGCCTTGTCACTACTCAGCGGAGAATCGGATGCCCCTGACTGTCGTGGTAGAATGGCTCCGTCCCGAACGAACCCCACCAGACCCGCGTCCTTCAGCATCCCTCTCAACGTCTCCTGATCCTCCACCGAGTGTAAATGTTCCCACACACGGGCCACATCCAAACTCTTGAGCATCAACGACTTCACCAATTTCGGAAGGGTGTCCACCAAAATGGTGTGGGCCCAGTCCCCACAAATGCTTCGGCCACGGGCCGGCAAGTTAATATTGAACCTGGCCTCCACGTCTCCGTTGGCCAGCACCATGACACTGGACCGTTCGATCACGTGTTGGCCCGGGGCATCAATGGAGATATCTCCTCCTTTGGCCCCCTGCCACGAATTGCTGACCGTTTTAGCGTCGGCCCCAACCTGACGAGCACTAGCCGCGAAGGCCCGCGTCAGGAAGTCACACAGAGCGATGTTGCGCGTCTTATTGACGTGCATTTCGGTCGGAAAAGCGGCCGAAATAGGGGAGACAGTCACGTGGGCCCGTGACGGACTGGCGTACGGGTCGCCCTGGATGTGGTCGAACTCGAGCGAGAAGCGGAGGCCAGTGGCCGCCTCGTGGTACTCGAAGACGCGCTGTAGCTCGTGGTACGCGCCGTAGGTCCGGTTGTGCAGCTCTTGGAGGGTGCGGCCCAATTGCTCCCAGGACGCGGTGGCCAACGGGGTCCGAGCGGTGAAGTGGCCACCGCCATGGCCGCGATCGTAGCCGCCTCCGTCTCCCCGGCCACGACCTCCTCTCCTCGGCCGCGGCCCCCGCCGCCGTACTTGTTGCGGTAATACTCGCCCCGGCCCATTGATTCCAGTTGTCGAAAAGCGTATCAAAAATTAACTGTTTAGGTGTCAAAATGCGAACCAATAAAAGCGCTGTTTCGACTGTAGCCATGTGGTGAGATAAAATTTATCACAATATGGCTACATTTAATGTAGCCATATTGTGATCGATACTTTTTCACGAATAAAGCGATTAAAAATTAAAGCGTTTATATCGTTAAGTGCACTAGACCTTGTGACTTCAATGCTACCTTGCGTCATTGCTTGGCGAGGAGGGTGCTGGTAGATACGAATCGCGCTGTTGTTGATATGTCCAATGAAGAGCTAGGGAAACTAGGATGGGGCAAGACGTAAGCATGTCGTCGACCGTGTGCACGATGTACAAGCTGCTTGTTGCGTCTCCACGAAGGCGGCAATCTATCCCAGGATGAAGTGAGCCTGTCCCCAATAGAAAAGTAGCTGCCAGAAAAGACGGTGGGAGTGGAAGCAGCACAACGTTCCTCGCTTACCACCACTAAGCATGTATGTCACGCAACTCGCAGCACCATACGTGGAAGTTGAACTTAGCGCCTACTGACAACTTCAATAACCATAATGATAACACCCCTGCGGCTATCTGAAATCCAGTAGCACAAGAGAACAAAACGTATCGTGTACATGCGCACTCACGAACTCATTACAGTTAGGGTGTCATTCAACTGCAGTTATGCTCGACGGCCACGAGATAAGTATCTATCGGCACTGCAAAAAATGACGACGAACCTACAGCTGGCAAACAGTATCGCTCAACAGAGTCCACGACTTTTGATTGCACTCGTTTCTCTACGTGATACAGTTGCATCAACCACTAGCGTGGTATGACGCGTTCTGCGTCGTGTTACACGACGCAGACTCGTGTATACCTTCATCGACCACATCGCGCCTTGGAGGCAGGATTTGCGTAAACGTTTTTTTCTTCACTACGAAGCGACCACAATTCTACAGTAGATTGGTTGTCAAGTCACACTGAGCTGCTGAGCTCCGCAGCTAATCCATCTTCTATACCAGCAGCGCCTCCACAGAGTTGGTTGCTGGTAGTGGTTAGCGAGTCGATGCTTCCTGCTGTACATGTACTTCGTAAAAGTAGCGAGGTGCACATCGTAGTGAGCTTTTCTGTCCGAAAGGGTCACGCACAACAGCTGTTGCTATGTCGTCTAGATAGTCGTGCCAGTTTGTGCGACTGGCACAAGCTCAGTGGACAACTCACACACACAGGCTGTAGTAGTTGAATCTCACGGAGTGGTCTGCCAATCCCAAGATAGCAGATATCGATCAGCCTGCTACAGAGGACCACGAAGCTGCTACTTGCACCGTTGTAGCTGCGTAACAAGTGCTCTCCTCCTTCGAACAAGCTCAATTTATCGTGGCAACCGCAGAGACTCACTTCCAAACTTTCCATCAAGACCAAAGTTCCAACCAACCAACTGTGCTCCAGGCTCCTCGCTCCAACTCCAAGATGAACCTCCGTGCCTTCCTTGCCGCCATCGTTGTCGCTCTCGCTGCTGAAGACATTTCTGCTCTCAACCACGACCAAGTGCGTCCATTTGCTCAACCGAACCCCGTTTCCGTCTCTCAGAAGGCTGCCGTCAAGTTCAAGCCTCAAATCCACATCACGAACGGATGCCACCCGTACCTGCAGTGAATTCGGCCGGTGAAACCAGCGGTGGACTCCAACCCTCTGGAGCTCCCAGCGCAGCCTGCAAGGGGTCCGGCTGGGGCTCTCAGGTCTACGGCCGCTCCACGTGGTACAAGGGTCGCTGGGCCATCATGTACTCATGGTACTTCCCTAAGGACTCGCCGTCCACGGGTCTGGGCCACCGCCACGACTGGGAGCATGTCTCGTGTGGATCGACAACCCGGCTGCTGCCAACCCCAAGATTTTGGCCGTCACCCCGTCGGCGCACAGCGGCTACTCCAAGTACGCTCCACCGAAGGCTGGCACGGTCGCTGGGAACACAGCGGAGGTTAACTACGAGAGTCACTGGCCAGTGAACCACGCGCTGGATAGCACCAGCGAGGGCGGCGAGACGCAGCCTCTCATCATGTGGGACCAGATGACGGAGGCGGCGCGCCGTTCGCTCAACACTGTGGGCTTCGGTGATGCCAACGTGCCGGTGAACGAGGGCAATTTCATGCGGAAGATCGGCAACGCCAGTCCATGGTAGAGTGTAGTAGAGCTGGCTTTGGTCATTGCTCGATCAACTCTTGTGCATTTGAATCAAACACTTTTTGTTCGCTTGAATTCGGGCAACATACCCTCAACCGTCTTCGGACACGAATTTGGTGAAATCGCTGCTAAAGTGTTGACAAAGTGTTTCTTTTTGCAGTGGTGGAACGAAGATCATCGCTTCTGAGCGGCAGCGTGTTCATTACATTCACCAAAACGATCGGTGCTGGAGATGTTGTGGCAGCACTCGAAGCGGATGCCACGACAGCACTGTTGAACCCAATCAAGGGTGAACCAACCTGTGGCACCAAGATGCACTCCGTCGTCAATAAGTTTTTCAAAGCCGTAGCTGCAATCACGGAAGCAGAAGCAGACTCAAATCCCAGCGCTATTATATAGAGGACTTTGGTGCTATACTTGCCCGCTCGGACAATAAGGCTCTCTGTCAGTAGGTTACATTGCGAAAATCGCCGAGATGGGTCCGAATGTGGATGCCGTATTCGTTTTCGTTTTTCAGTGAGGTACATTGGTTCTTTCCCTAACGACTTCCTATGTCCGTTCTAGTGTTCGTCCCTACGTCGAGCACCAGCGATGTGCATCCCGGCCCAAGCGTGTTGCTTCACCGTCTCCCTATGGAGAATTTTCAATGACGTCATCTTGCATCGCCCCTTCTTGATGTGTTTGCCAGTGGACTACGTCCCTCCCCGGGTGGTGAAGAACGGATGCCCATTTGTGTAGTTCCGTTGGTTTGCCTTCGATGTGAACCTGACAACTTCGTCGAGTGTCCATTGCCTTTTTTGCCAATTTGTCTGCCATTTTGTTGAAGACACGCAGATGATGATGCCATGATGTTGAGTTTTTCGGCAGTACGCCGGCTTCTCCAGTAGATGTGTTTAGGGTTGGGCTGCTTCCTGGTGCGCTGTTGTCGAATAATCATTGCGCTGTCTCCGATAACATGAAGCGGTTCATACCTTTTGGATTCACACGCTTTGAGCCCCACGAGCAGACCCATGTTTTCCGCTACATTGTTTGTCGTCGACTTGCTTGCGAGAGACATCGAGCCTACCCATACAGCCGCAGGTCCTGCAGTGGATGTCCCCATCTTTACTACGATCGCCCCACTTCCACCTGGGCCTGGGTTTCCTCTTGACCCCCGTGGATGCCATATTCGATGCCACCGGATTGCCTCGATGCTGGGTATGTTTGCCCAGCTAATTTGTGGCCCTACTGCCTTTGTCGGTGAGATTGACAATGGCTCCTTGGCAGATGCGCTTGGGCTCACGACGAAAGATAAGACCTTTGCAGAAAGTTAGGGAAACTGGGACCGTGAATCACGGCTAAACACAGTTTTTATCTGATGATACTGAACGGCGACGCCAAACAAAGAAAGTAGCGCCGCTTAGTCTTGTCATGATAACGCGCTTGAGCTGCTACGTGCCGTTCTACATTCTTTCGTAACCTTTGACAATTCCAATTGCGTGTCCTTCGTCTCTTCGAAACAAGCTGGTCGAGCTCGTTTTAGCTGCCTTTGTGAGTTTAGTTATTGGTCCGAATGCCAAAATCTGACAACATCTCGCCTGAAAACGTGTTACTGTATCAGCACCACTTTGAGGTGTGAATGAATCCCGATTCGACTGTATATACTCGCTTCTGTCGCCAACCCATTTCTCGATGAATGTGTGCTTCTTTCAGTAATCGTACAAGTAGTTAACTTGTGTCGTGACGGGCTCCTCAGTCCGTGATGCAGCAAGTCTACTACTCCCACGTCCACATTGTAATCGATCTTCGGCCTCCGTGCAAGTGTCCACAAATTCTCAAAGTTTCCACAAGGAAATCATCAGGAGTCGGACGTCCACGCTGCCGTCGCGAGCCAAAATGTCCGCCACATTGGGAGCGGGCACAAGTTTCGCCTTGGTGGGCGACGGCGGTGGACTCTTGATCGTGAGTGCGAGTGGCGACACCGACGCAGCCTCTGGACTGGAACTGGCGGTGGACGCCATGGACGGCGGACTGCACTTGGTGGTTCAAGAGCCAAATTCCGTAGGGATGTCCAGTGGACCGTGAGCTTGGAAGAGTTCTGTGAGTTCTGCTCGCGCCGCAGTTCCGTCGGCCCCAAATAAAGCGAGAGATCTGTGAATGGGACCGACTGGGTGCTCCATTTGGAAAGAGCTCTGGTCGAAACGGACGAGTGACGGCTAAAAATGAGAGTGAGCAGCTCCTGCTCCGTGGTTCTTGGGACTTCTTACACTTCCAATGGACTGATCCTCCGGAGCTGAGTCTCTTGCTGTTGCAGTGTTACATGTACATATTGATTAGCTATTGCATTGGAGAGCTGCAGATTGACGCTCTCCTCTTTCTACTGCTGCATTGGCATTGATGAAGACGTTCGACTGGTCGTAACCCAATCTCGAGAGCGCTCGTTATGCGAGATCAGCCGGAGCCTCCGGATCTTGGAGCGGGACTTGAGCTCAGCTCGCTGTCTGTCAGGTCTCTGCTTGTGCGTCTCGGTGTGCGTCCTTCACAGCCCCTCCTCTGCGTGCACTGCCGCAACCGAGAGGAGGCTGCAGCCACCGACCGTCGCCAGTGACTCAAGTCGGCGAGGGTGGGACCAGCACGGCCCGGCCATAACCACTTTGCGTCAGTCAGGCGGGAGCTTCCCGCGTGTCAGATGGTCGACGAGGACCTGCTCGGCCCGAAGCGTGTGCGGTCGGTGGCGCGTAGCGTAGGCCACGGTACAGACAACTTCAAGCCTCGAGCCGCATTGAAGACCTCGGGCGAGCTCGAGCTGTAGATGCACTGTGGTCCACAGCTTGGCTGCTGGCCGACGTCAAATGCTGCCGAACCGAGCGCTACCGACGGAGCTTGGTCACGAGAAACAAGGGACTAGCGTGAGCAGCGCTGGCAGACGAGGTCGGAGCTCCGTCGTGCGAGCTTTGCTAATTGGTGCGTGCGTGCTTGGCTGGCTAGATCCGTTGCTTGCGGAGCGGTGAGCTGAGGTTTAATGCACGGTGGCCATGGTATGTTCACTCGACTGCACAGTGTTTAGTTAGACCAGGCCATCGGCGCTAGCTACCGGTAGTGTTGTGTTGCCTGTTGCCTGTTGCCTTCGAACACGCGGTCCATCCAACCGTCCAGGACCGTCTTCAGGACGCGACTGGCGGCACGTGCTTCCCGGGCGCGTTCTGTTTCATATGCGCGTCGGCGCGAAAGATCCCGGCCGCGAGATCGGCTCTTGACTCCCTTCGCCCGGTGCAGCTTCTCCCAAGAACGGGCTCCGGCTCAAGGCTTGGTGATGATGAGTGCGGCGTTGGCCTGCCAAGTACGCGAGCTCTGGTCGAGAAGAGGTTGCGGGCATGGGAATGCCTTGCTGATAAGCACCGACGTCTTCAGGGCACGCAGCACTCGCTGGCTACTGTACCATGTGTTGCCGGCCATGACCATCCAGTCGTCTCGCTTCGACTCGCCTTTGGTCGGATAGCCGACGTAAGCACACATCACGCTGGCACGAGTTTACGGGCGGCGCTCGTATTGCTCGGTTGACTTGAGTTTTGCGCAGAAGAAGGCAACGTGGCGGCTGCGGTGAATGGGGCAGATGCAATATCCATTCATCGGCTGCGGTTTGAATGGCGATCTGCATCATGCCCAACTGCTCCTGGCAGAAGCAGTTGGGAATGGATATCCACGATGTGTGCAGGTGGAAAGCGGCCCATGTGCTAGGTGGCGAGCGAGCGCTGCTCCAGCATTGACGCGTCCGTGACACCTCAAGTGCTGTTGGCTACTGCCACTTGCCGCGGTCATATGACACGCGCCACGTTCGGTACTGTTGAACTCCCACTGTGTGTGGTGCACGCTAAGCACGCATGTACCAGCCAAGTGGTACCGCCAGCTAGCGCCACCTGCATGCCAATGCATATCCACTCCGTGTGCCACGTAGGTTACGTTTGACATTGGGCGTGCAACCAAGCTTGAGATGTAGCGGCTTGATACTGCCGCAGTTAACTCTCTGGCGACACAGCGAAAGCTCTTGCGTATTGCTTTGGACCAGGATTAGCAGCACGCAACGGATAAGATCCAGCGGAGCGACCTGGTCTCGTCATGCCCATTGCCAGCGGTAGCGTTCGCCGGTGCAAGTGACTCCTTTGGGTAAAGGTGCCATCGACCAGATCCACCGGAAAGCTTTCGATTCGTGCTTGCTTCGACCTTCATGATTCAAGGGAGACTTTCGTGGCCTTCCTGCCATCAAGCCATTGCTCACCACCTTCCGTCCAGCAGCTCTAGTGGTTCAATAACAAAGCTGACTTTTTACCAACACAAGCACCAACGTTTGTAGTGAACACCATGTCTATTGTTTTCTCATACTTCTCCTTATACCTACAGGACGCACGGAGCAATAAATACCGAGGCGAACAGCCAGCCCCCTCCTCCATAAAATAACGCTGCATGAGTCGTCGCTGCACTTTAGTACAGCAAGACCTTCTCTCGCGTCGTGTAAACCTCCACGACACGACGTCTCCACCATCTTCTCCGTCATTTGATCCAGTCGCGAGAACGCGCGCATGTCCAGTGTAGCCCGAACGTCCTGGCAGATGAGGGCGATGTCTTCCATGGGGAACGCGTGGTCTTCCGCCAAGATGCGGGCGCGCTCCATCGGGTCCAGCCACAGGTCGTGGCGGCTGCGGCGCGAGCTTCCTGGGGCTAGGGGCGTGGCCATCTCTGTGTCCGAGTCCGAGTCGACGCTCTCGCACTCGCTGTCGCTCACGAACTCGTCGTCTTCGGGTGGGATCATCGAGTACGAGTGGCGGGTCGGGCGGCCCACGAGGCCCACGGGCGGGCCGCCGCTCTCGGGGACAGTGCTGGCGTTGTAGCCCACGCGGAACTCGAGCATGCTGAGGGTGCCCCACCGCACGCGCTTCTTGGCTGCTTCACTGCTCTCCATCGTCTCCATTCTCCAACGACTTCTGTACTGTAGGCGGTGAATTCGATAATGAGCGCTCGATTGCGCCCGACTGTGCGGAGAGCGTCGGGTCAGGCGGGGTGGAGACGGGGCGACGGCAGTTGCGGCGACCGGTCACATAAACGGGTGGAACGGTGGAGCGAGTAGGCCGGTCGGTGGCGCGTTGCGATCTTCGAGTTTGGTTGGGTTTGCTGCTGCGCTCGACTGTCAGCTTCTACATGTACGTCCGCAGTCCTCTACGTGCGGGCTTTGAATGGGTCTGTGAGTCAAAGATCGCCGTGGCGGAGGTTTTGGGGGATAGCTGTTCCTGTGTCACGCACGAAGGTGTGCTTGCCGTTGGACCGGTCGCAAGCTGATTCCTCCGGCCACCACCATGGTGACCATGGGGCCATCGACCGGTCGTGTTGTTGTCGAGGGTGGTGCTGGCGATTCTTTCTGCCGTTGCGTGTGTTCCGTTCATCCGTTGATGCCGGTTTCGGCAGCACGTAGTTTCAACCAGTGACTGCTCTAATACGTGTGCATACATGTGGCATGAAACCCAGGCGTTAGTATGCGCACATTTAAAGCTTCGTTGCTTGACGTGTGCAAGTGCGCAGGCGTGGTGATGCGGATGCAAAGTCTGCCGGGATTCGTCAGGTGGCGCTAGCTGGCGGTACCACTTGGCTGGTACATGCGTGCTTAGCGTGCACCACACACAGTGGGAGTTCAACAGTACCGAACGTGGCGCGTGTCATATGACCGCGGCAAGTGGCAGTAGCCAACAGCACTTGAGGTGTCACGGACGCGTCAATGCTGGAGCAGCGCTCGCTCGCCACCTAGCACATGGGCCGCTTTCCACCTGCACACATCGTGGATATCCATTCCCAACTGCTTCTGCCAGGAGCAGTTGGGCATGATGCAGATCGCCATTCAAACCGCAGCCGATGAATGGATATTGCATCTGCCCCATTCACCGCAGCCGCCACGTTGCCTTCTTCTGCGCAAAACTCAAGTCAACCGAGCAATACGAGCGCCGCCCGTAAACTCGTGCCAGCGTGATGTGTGCTTACGTCGGCTATCCGACCAAAGGCGAGTCGAAGCGAGACGACTGGATGGTCATGGCCGGCAACACATGGTACAGTAGCCAGCGAGTGCTGCGTGCCCTGAAGACGTCGGTGCTTATCAGCAAGGCATTCCCATGCCCGCAACCTCTTCTCGACCAGAGCTCGCGTACTTGGCAGGCCAACGCCGCACTCATCAAACCAAGCCTTGAGCCGGAGCCCGTTCTTGGGAGAAGCTGCACCGGGCGAAGGGAGTCAAGAGCCGATCTCGCGGCCGGGATCTTTCGCGCCGACGCGCATATGAAACAGAACGCGCCCGGGAAGCACGTGCCGCCAGTCGCGTCCTGAAGACGGTCCTGGACGGTTGGATGGACCGCGTGTTCGAAGGCAACAGGCAACAGGCAACACAACACTACCGGTAGCTAGCGCCGATGGCCTGGTCTAACTAAACACTGTGCAGTCGAGTGAACATACCATGGCCACCGTGCATTAAACCTCAGCTCACCGCTCCGCAAGCAACGGATCTAGCCAGCCAAGCACGCACGCACCAACTAGCAAAGCTCGCACGACGGAGCTCCGACCTCGTCTGCCAGCGCTGCTCACGCTAGTCCCTTGTTTCTCGTGACCAAGCTCCGTCGGTAGCGCTCGGTTCGGCAGCATTTGACGTCGGCCAGCAGCCAAGCTGTGGACCACAGTGCATCTACAGCTCGAGCTCGCCCGAGGTCTTCAATGCGGCTCGAGGCTTGAAGTTGTCTGTACCGTGGCCTACGCTACGCGCCACCGACCGCACACGCTTCGGGCCGAGCAGGTCCTCGTCGACCATCTGACACGCGGGAAGCTCCCGCCTGACTGACGCAAAGTGGTTATGGCCGGGCCGTGCTGGTCCCACCCTCGCCGACTTGAGTCACTGGCGACGGTCGGTGGCTGCAGCCTCCTCTCGGTTGCGGCAGTGCACGCAGAGGAGGGGCTGTGAAGGACGCACACCGAGACGCACAAGCAGAGACCTGACAGACAGCGAGCTGAGCTCAAGTCCCGCTCCAAGATCCGGAGGCTCCGGCTGATCTCGCATAACGAGCGCTCTCGAGATTGGGTTACGACCAGTCGAACGTCTTCATCAATGCCAATGCAGCAGTAGAAAGAGGAGAGCGTCAATCTGCAGCTCTCCAATGCAATAGCTAATCAATATGTACATGTAACACTGCAACAGCAAGAGACTCAGCTCCGGAGGATCAGTCCATTGGAAGTGTAAGAAGTCCCAAGAACCACGGAGCAGGAGCTGCTCACTCTCATTTTTAGCCGTCACTCGTCCGTTTCGACCAGAGCTCTTTCCAAATGGAGCACCCAGTCGGTCCCATTCACAGATCTCTCGCTTTATTTGGGGCCGACGGAACTGCGGCGCGAGCAGAACTCACAGAACTCTTCCAAGCTCACGGTCCACTGGACATCCCTACGGAATTTGGCTCTTGAACCACCAAGTGCAGTCCGCCGTCCATGGCGTCCACCGCCAGTTCCAGTCCAGAGGCTGCGTCGGTGTCGCCACTCGCACTCACGATCAAGAGTCCACCGCCGTCGCCCACCAAGGCGAAACTTGTGCCCGCTCCCAATGTGGCGGACATTTTGGCTCGCGACGGCAGCGTGGACGTCCGACTCCTGATGATTTCTCTGTGGAAACACCGCGCCAATGCTCCGTTCACAGCGGAACTGTGTCAACGACTGTGCTCGATGCCGATCACGCAGCCAATGCTGGACCAAGTGGAGTTTTACCTGCCTCAATTGGCGCACATGGTCGTGCATCTCGAACAAGAGCTGCCAATGGAGGATATGGAGCAGTTCGTGCTGCTGCTCTCGCAAAGTAGCGTGCACTTTGCTCTGCAGTTTTTCTGGATGATTTACGCAGCGCTGGACGAGAACCGACCGAAACGAGCAGGGAACAACCCTCGCACGTTTGCTCGTTGTGCACGATTATTATTGGCGCTGGAGCAGTGCTTCGTGTATGGTTCTCCAGCAGCACGTCAAGTGTCTGAGCTTTTAACCAGACAAAGCATTTCTAGGGACGAGATGGAGCAGATTCTCATGGCTGACCGTCGCTTTTTCGCCGTTCAACAGAGCAGTACAGACGCTACCGGAGCTGGTAATGGAGTTGAGGACGTTGCACCGCTATCTGGTGGATGGATACTCAAGAAAGGAGGTGGCACGAGGACAATGGGAAGACGCAACTGGACGCTACGCTGGTGCCGACTCGAGAAGCGCATTTTGCTGGTCTTTTCGAAACCTACGGATTTACAGCCGCGTGCAGCAATCCCGCTGCATGGGGCGAAGGTGCACGTTGTGGAGAACAAGCGTCCATTTTACTTTGAAATCACCCATGACTTTAGTGAGACGAAGGCCAAGTTTGCTGCAAAAACTGCCGATGAACTGTCGACGTGGGTAGCGTATCTCCAGAAGGCTGCTGCGTTGCCAGAACCTCCTGCAGGAAGTCCGACCAAGGGCAATAGCAGTCCTGAACGCACACTGGCACGCATGTCGTTTGCCATGCGGACCTTTATAATGCAGTCGTCAAGCAACGTGAACAGCAATGCCACTCAGACTATCGACAATCCATCACGAGGAAGCTCGCCTTCAAAAACGGATAGTACGAGCCGCCCCGCAGAAGCCACCGTGGAAGTTTTAGCTGCAAACCTGGAGCAGATGCGGACTCGGATGCTCAGTAGTGGTGGTGTGAGCGCGTGCTCGACTCACGCGGGTGATACCGAGGTAAGTCAGTCTTCAACAACAGACTGCTGTGGATCCGACGCGTTGATGCAGGCGCTTATGATGCCAGATCAACAGCGGCGGTACGAGTTCTTTTGCAGCATGATCCACTTTGTCAAGTCCATCACCGATGTATCGGAGGCATTACGGCGTGTTGAACCTCCAAAGCGGAAAGAACTTTTGAGGCCATTGCTAAAGCAGATCCGCGTACCAAGGCGGGCGTATATCCCGTTGTGCAAGTCAACAGACGTATGTTCATACACACTCGAGTGTTCGCTGCAGCAACCAAACTTACCTATTTCTTCTTGGTTACTGTCGTGATTAGCCGTACTGCAACGTTGTGTCAGTGTTTAGCGACGAAGGCCGTGTCTTCAGCACCCATGTAAGTCCTGCACTTTTGCTTGTTGTTATCATTACAACATGTTCTTAACACTCATTTATACTTTACAGGAACGAGCGCCATGCCTCATTTACTTTGGCACCGAAGAGAACGGGAATGGGGAGGATGTTTCCACCGTCTTGTTCAATGAACTTTACGAAACTCCAGCAAGCGATTTCAGCTGCGACATCAACGAGGACGATGAGGCTGTGACCACATTTGATGAACATGCCGCAGATATTGCAATGCCGCCGAAGCAAGTGAAGCCTCCGACTCCGTCTCCATCGAGGCATATCTCGTCGTTTCTTCGTCAACTCCTGGCTGTAAGTTGATTTTGCTACTACCTTATACGCGTGTACTGTTGCTTATTGTGTGACTACTTTATTGATTTCACCTCAGGATGACGACTGCAAGCAGCGATTAGAAAAGACTTTCGGTGAGCTGACCTTCACCAAAGCCAAGCGTCTTCAAGAACATGTTGATTGCCCCAACCCAGAACGCTGGCGACTGACTGGGCTAATGTCCAAGAGCTACGATGATCTGCGCCAGGAAGTTTTGGTCATGCAGCTTATCTCGTATTTCCAGCAAATTTTCGAGCTCGAGAAGCTGCCGTTGCGCCTGCATCCGTATCGCATTCTATCAACAGGCTCTAGCACGGGTCTCATTGAAGTGGTGCGCAACGCGATGTCGCTCGACGGCATAAAGAAAACTCCAGGCTTCAAAAATCTTCGCAGCCACTTTGAACAACTGTACGGTGGAGCGACGAACAATACAGATGGCAGTGACAAGGCTAGTGAAAACGCTGAGCTCCTTCGTCAGGCTAAACTCAACTTTATCCACAGTTTAGGTAGGTCCTGTTGCGTTCGGGCACTCTGGCTTGTTATATGTACTAATTTGGGGTTTTGTTTGATTTACCCAGCTGCGTACTCGATTGTGTGCTATATTCTAGCGATCAAGGATCGACACAACGGCAACATCATGCTCGACATTGAAGGCTACATTGTCCACATCGATTTTGGGTTTTGTAAGTTTTACTCGTTCGGTTCAATGCTGGACGAGTTGAGAGTACTAAATGAATGTGTTTCATTTGCGATTATAAGTCCTAGGTCGAGCACCAGGAGGGAGCTTCAGCTTCGAAACAGCTCCATTCAAACTGACGGCGGAGATGGTCGACGTACTAGGTGGCCGTCACTCCTCCAACTTCCAGTATTTTATCGACTTGTGCGTGCAAGGGGCTCTAGCTGCTCGAAAGCACGCCGAGACCATTTACACATTGGTGGAGGTTATGAGCTACCACTCGAAACTCCCATGCTTCGTTGGTGGTGCAGCAGGCCCGCTGTCGGGGCTCAAAGACAGACTATTTCTCAATATGCCCGAGAAGAAAGTCGCCTCAACCATCCAGAGCATGGTACAGCGGGCGTACGACCACTTCGGCACAAACAAGTACGACCAATTCCAAGTGTTCTCGAATGGGATCGCTAAGTAGACCACAACCCAGCCTCTCGTTATCAAAGGCAAATAACACAATGTATTGGATGGACACGCGACACATGTCTTATCTTGATGTTTGGGTTTGGGATTTGATCCACAGCAACTTCTCTCGATGGTTGGTGCTTAATCGTACAAAGTCACCATATGAACCATCGAGGATGTTTATGGTGCCCTGATGTTGATGGTGCTTCGCAAGTGTGCAAGAGGCATCGCCAACATGGCTTGGCTACCCACCACCACAAGGAAATAGTGTGAGGTGATCAAGAAAACGTGATACGCTAACGTGAAACAATTTACCAGCCACCCACCCAGAACCGACCATGTCCTGCTCGAAGGCATTGCGTAATTGCAACCTGAGCGGATTGGGTCTCAACAGCGTTGGAATCGCTCTCACAACAAAATATCCCTTCTCGATGGCAAGCCACATTGACTTCCACACTGACGCTTGGGCTTACTGCGGACGCAGAGAGCTAGACGAAAGTCTTATCGCGCCTGTGGCTGCTCGACTTTCAAGAACGCACCACGCTGTCAGTTTTTCACCGTCTTCCAACAAGGCAGCAAGTTACAGCAACGCACTTGATCCCTATCAAGCAAGAAGCATCGAGACCGGCAACGACATTCAAAAATCGACGAACGAAACCACGATGAATGGCGTTTTGTCGAGTTACCAAGACGAACCAGCTACAACCTCGTTCGAGGCGTTTTCGACTGAAGGAGATTGGCAAGAACCACGGAAGCGCCAAGTATTTCTCTACGTCACGTCGGCGGGAGCAATGCCGAGTCAACCCAGAAACGCTACCGCGAGAGAAAGCGAGCCGCCAAGCTCAAACTTGAGTACGAGATGGAGGTGCTGAACCACGAGATCAGCAGCTTGAAAAAAACTCGACGAGAAAACCTATTACGAGGTTCAATGACGCACTCTCCATGGAGTGTTGTGGTCGACGTGTTCCGCCTCATCGAAGCCAAGCTTCGATCTTCCTGGGGAGAAGCAGATACTGAAACCTCTGCGGGTCAAGCCGATACGAAAGATATGCTGCTGCGCTTGGAGAAGTCTTTCGCATTTGATGCAAGAATGGGAAACTTGCGCGGGACCGACAAATTCTTGGAGCAGCTTCGGTATTACGCGCAAAACTTTGGCGACTCGAAGATCCGACTCAAGCGAGTGGATGAATTGGTCCCTTCGGTCCTGGTTGCCTCAGCCGTGTTCAGTTTCACCATAACCGAGATCACATTGTTCATGGTGTTCCCAGTTCTAGCGAGAGCGCTGCAAGAAAGAGGCTCAAGTCGACTGAAGTTGATCGCTAAGCGTCTATTAGGGAAGCGATTGGACTGTAGCTGCTTGATGACATTCTACTTCGGCGACGAAACCGGGCGCGTGGTGCGCGTGGGGACAAACATATATATCGACTGGATGGATCCACTTTTTAGCGTACTGGGCAGCCCAGATTACGTTCGGAATGTGCTCGAGGATGCCGTCATTACCCAAGAGTGCATTATCTGCCCATGATTCGGATTTTGTTTTCAAATGCAACGCGTACACTCATTTCATTCCTACCTCTAAGCTAAGTTCATGATAGCTTCCATGCGTGGAGTCCCGAATCTGTTGAACGTGAATTCTTCTAACGCTAGTTCGGCAGTCGTATTCCTCCTGATACAGTTATCGCACGCACTTTACATCATTCGCAGCCAGAAGAAATTCCTGTGCTACCAGAGCTCTTCGTAAAATATTTCTTCTCAATGCTTGCAAAAGGCTTCGGATCTAGAACGATCATTATGTTGTTTTTGACGAAACCAGGAGCAATAGCTAACTCCAAAGCAAAGTTCTTTCGCTCTGAGAGATGTAGGCCTTGCACTTCATCACGAGAACGGAGGAATGCTACCAGTTTATGCATATCGTGTTTGTAGTTGCTCCGTACCACGTTCGCACTGAGATGTTGCTTCTTTAGCAAAAACAGAAGGTCTCACCAGAGTTTATGGTGCCCGTGTAGGTGTTGATGGCAGTTTGTAAATGACTGCGAGCGTGTCAAATTGGGAAGTAATCCGAAAAATTAATTTGCCTATCCAACAACAATGAACATGCAACATGATGCAGCTAAAAACGTTCTGCCCCGATAACGCGAACGTAGATGTTGTGCGTCACAGACAGTTCACTGAATCTTTAACCATATCTTACCAGACTCAAAGTACCACATTTTGCAGTTTGAGATCCGATTCAGTGATCCGTAGCAGGATCTGCCGGCCAGTACTCCAGTAGCACGATGAAATCAACCACGCGGCTGTTGCTGTATCCAATCCAGAATTCATATTTGCTGACAAGTTTTTTCAGCACGCATGAAGCTCTTTTGGTATTATAGTCGTTAATGTTTTCGTTGATAATGTACGGCTTCGGCATAGTGAGCAGCGTGCAACGATCACCATGCGGTAACCATGAACCACCTTTCTATGCTGTGCGATAACAAATGTACCAAAGATGTACATGTATCGTACGTGCCGTGTTCGTGCTGTGTCATCTAGTTTTGGGTTATATTTCTCGTTGCCATGTCACCATTAGTTCACCTTTTCTTTACGGAGATATACAGCCTGCCGAGTGTAAAGTACAACAGCAAAACGCGAATGGACCACAAACAAAACGAGCAAACGGTCCAAAACCAAACACACGTAAAATGTTACGGGTCACACAAACTGGTGCGTAATATACCTGAGTGTGTGCACACACAGCAGCACGTCGCCGACGTGCTCAATCGGGGCTCATTGCATTTTTGTATAGGAGTAACTATAGGTGTCTTGTAGTTTGTATTGCAGGCCAAACTAAAGCCCACCTATAATATATTCAGTCTAAAACCTACCTAATCTTGGTCAAGTGTCTCCTTAGGGCCAGGGACTGTGAACTGCTTGTTTACTTGGAGTTTGTATACTCCTGAGCACACTTCCTCTGTGCAAGGTGCTGTGTGACCCTCGTCACACTTGGTAGCACTTGTAGTCAATCCACACCTACGCGGGTAGACTACCTGAACCTCATAGCTTCCCTGGTCAACATGGACCGGAATGAGTTTCCTCATTTGAACGACTCGCAGTTCGAGTCCGTTCGGAAGATGGCAGGCATCTTCGGTATGGAAGCACCAGCAGTTCGCCGGGAGGAACGCGGCTCGAAGCTGTTCACACAGCTGAGCCCAGGATGCAAAACACCCGGCGTAGTCGCTTCGCGCGTGTACGCCCAACTCTTAGCACGACCGCTAAGGTTGGAGAGTGCGGACGCCACTCTGAGCCGTTCGCTCGAACCGATTAGAGTTGCGTCCATGGCGAGCTCTACCTCCCGAACCCAGAGTGAAGGTTCTCATCTTCCTTCCCCTCATACGGGTTCACCTTTAGCCGCAACGGGCTTGGGTTGGGTCGGCTTGGACTCGACCGCCGTCCTCAAGCCATACATGTCAAACGCGTTCACGCGTTCGACCTTACCGGCCGGTGTTGACCGGCGTCAACACCACCCGTGGAAGCGTGAGCTGCGCAGACAGCCAGGAGATGCGTGAGCTTACCGCATCTCTAGTGGGAAATCCACTCCATGAACACACTGCTGTGACGGTGTCTACGGACCGGATGGGGCCCGCTCGCACGCAGCTGTTCCGGGTGCAATGTGGTACCTTGAGGAGGCGATTCAGATCGCGCTCCAGGAAGAGCAAGCACACCGCCAGCCTGCACGCTGCCCTCAGCATGGCCAGGGAACTCCGCACCGGGTACGAACCGGGCGAGTCCTAGCGGACCAGTTCCAATGGAACTCGGGTCCGCGGAGCAGCAGGACATCCGCTGCTACGGCTGTGGCAGGCTGGGTCACATGAAACGTGCCTGCCCCACCGAAGGACAAACCCAGGCGGCTGCCTCCTAGGCCTCTAGCGCTCAAGGGTCGCTGGCAAAAAGCCGCGATCCCGAGGCCAGGGGAACGCAGGCAACAGTAGGGGCGGGGCGCCCTACTGGGGAAGATCTTGCCTACAGCGGTGGCGCGGGTGGCGCGCACCATGGAGACTTAGCCCCTGAGAGTCTGTGCACTCGAATTCGCGAAGGGCAGCGGAGGGCTGCTTGTATTACCGCAGGTGTACGAGGATACGGATTTCCGTTCCGTGTCCTGATTGACTCTGGGGCGTCAAAGAACTTTGCACGCCGCCAGACAGTTGCTCTCAACGGCAACAAGTTGGCCGGGATGCTCTGAGAGAGAGCAAAGGCAACGGGACAGTGTCAGTCAGACTGGCCGACGGGAAGGTGATACCATCTCTAAGATCCACATGGATCTTGCTGTGAAGTTTGAGAACTTCGACAGCCTGGAAACAGTTCACTGTTCTGGAGATGGAGTCAGCCGACTTGATCCTGGGCATGTCCTGGCTCGAGCAGCACGAGCCCTGCATAGACTGGCGCGGCAAAGCGATTGGCGCTGGGCCTGCCGTGCATTGGTGAGTCATGTTCCCACCTCTGTCAGGACTCCGGCCACCCGGATTGGGGCGCCGATGCCGAAGCATCCAGGGAGCACGAGTCGTCGATGCTCCGACGACTCCATGAAATGGCTGCAGCAGGAGTCACCGGACCGAGCGCGACAGTCCATTGCGGCCAGCCCCTCGGTCGCCACCGCAGCCAAGACCGGTGGCCGAAGCTTCGACGGTGTCGACGCTGACGAGCTTCGACCAAGTAAAATACACGGTCGTCCAGACCTTAACTGAAGAGGAAGACGTGGAAGACGCTCCCTGTGTGGGTAACACAGTTCCACACACGGTCGCCCAGACCTTAACTGAAGAGGAAGACGCGGAAGGCGCTTCCTGTGTGGGTAACAAAGTTCCACATGGAGTTGAATGCTCCCGATGTCCCTAGTGGGGACATTGCCGACGTGGGTAACGAAGTTCCACGTCGCGGTCACCGTCGCCACCGTAAGTCGAGTTCGAACGCCGTTCAGACTGAAGTCGCTCTTAGCGACTCGGAGTCCAGGGCCGGCCCTCAGAGGACGCGGCCGGTCGAAAGTGTTATCACATCTTCGACGGGGCGTGACCGGTAGGCCAGTCAAGGCAGCAGGTATCCACTTGGAGCCGCCGCTCGAGGTGTCAGAATTGCCGAACCTCGAAGAGATGGCGCGGTGAAGATTTTCTCGGCCGATCCGCTGGCGAGATCGCAGAGCTGGTTCTCCTGCTGGAGACCGCTCTCGAGGAGATGAACTCCTCCTCTGTCCTGGACGAAGATGTCCTCGAAGAGATGAGGAAGCGACGCGAAGCGCGCTTGGGTTCTGAGATCTTCAAGAACCCCAAGGATCCTGCGTATCCCTTGTGAAGGAGTACGAGGACGTGGTGCCAAGGACCCACCGTCACAACTCCCATCGGATCGAGGAGTTCGACATGAGATTATTCCCGTGCCCGGCGGACAAAGTACCGTGTCACGAGGCAATGGCCTCTACCGCGCGAACAGTGCGAGGTCATTGATGCCTTCTTCGCCGCGAAGGCGATGGCAGGCATGGTGCGGGAGTCGAAGTCTCCGCACTCGACGCCAACCTTCTGCGTTCGGAAGCCGAACGGGAAGTGGCGTCTGGTTCACGCTTACAACAAGCTGAACAGCGCTACGGTGCCGGCCCAGACATCAATCTCACGAAGGATGTGTTGTTGAACAACGTGGCCGGTTGCGAGCTCGCCAGCGCGCTGGATCTGCGGACGGATACTACCAAATCCTGGATGCGTGAGAGCGGACATCCGCCTACAGCGGTGAGCACCCCAGGCGGTATGCTTTGGGAGTGGCTCGTCATGCCAACAGGCCTGTCCAATGCCCCAGTGACGTTCAATCGCTTGGTCACGCAGTTGTTCAGGCCGCCTGTGCGTTTGCACAGACGTACTTCGACACATTCGTCCATAGCCGTGCCGAGGATGGCAAGACGGCTATGGAGGTGCACATCGGGCACATCCGTCAAGTGTTGGAGGTCATGAGAGCCAGCAAGCTCTATGCCAACATCGACAAGTGCGTCTTCGCGTCACCAGAGATCAAGCTCTCGGTTGCTTCGTCAGCAACGACGGTGTTCGGGCCATCTTGAGAAGGGCAAAGCCACTGTGCGCTGGCCCACGCTCAGATCTTAAAAGGATCTCCGGAAGTGGTTGGGCTTGGCCAACTACCTGCACAAATACAGTGCGGGGTACGCGGGTCTGGCTAGACCCTTGTCAGACCTCCTGAAGAAGGACTCTGACTGGCACTGGGAGCGCCAACACCAGGATGCCTTTGATAGCATCAAGGCTAGCCTCCAGCAGGCGCCAGTCCCACCGCCGGACGAGATCAGGCCGTTCAGCGTCGTCTGCGATGCCTCCGACTACGCCATCGGTTGTGCATTGCTGCAGAACGACGCGGACGGACACGAACGAGCCATCTCGTTCCAGTCCAGGCAGCTCAGCAATACGTAACCGGAAATCCAGCGTCACT